>CM024240.1:78472554-78563601 GCA_013421045.1 Propylea japonica | reverse complement strand
CACAAAATATGACTTTTTACGAAATTAACTTTTTCCCTGTCAAAAATGATTCTCTATGTAGCCGGGAAAAAAGTACTCACTTTTTCCCCGGGAAAAAAAGTACTTTCGTGAACAGTTAATTTCTTTCACTACTAAATGGTCGTTTTTCATGTCACAGAAAAAATAGTGTATTATACACGGGAAAAATATTAGATGTTAGTTCTCGGCTTTTTGTCTAAGTCCGCTCCGCGTCGGGAGACAACATAACCTCGAGCTAAAATCTAATACTTTTTTCCCTTGTATAATAAATAACTATTTTCGTACAACTGTCAAAACACTTGACTTTTCTTCATAACTATGGATGAGTAAATGATTACTTTTTTCACCTTTAAAAAAAAAAAATCTCTATTGTAACGACACAGATAGATCACTGGATCTTGATGGATAGAAATATTGTATTTGAAGCATCACCTTTAATAATTATATTTCAGACGAAGTTAATTCACATTCACAGTTGTACAAAAAATGTTGTTTTGTATTACTGGCGTATAAAATTCGTGTTTTCATGGCACATTTGGTGAATTTTTTGCCTCGACCTGCGGTCTCAGCCTAAAAATTGACACTCATGTGCCATGAAAAAAACATTCAGTTTACGCACTTAATACAAAAATAACTATTTTTCTGTGACGAGGAAAAAAATTTGACATATCTCTTGACAGGTTACAAAATATAACTTTTTACGAAATTACTTTTTTCCCTTTCAAAAAATGAGTCTCTATGTATCCGGGAAAAAAGTAATTTCGTGAAACGTCATATTTCTTTCACTGTTGAATGGTCGTTATTCCTGTCACAGAAAAAAATAGTGTATTATACATGGGAAAAATATTAGATTTTAGCTCGAGATTATATTGTCTCACGACGCGAAGCGGAAGGATAACTATTTTTATGTGACAGCATGTAAGAGCATTATCGAATATTTACTATCCAATTATTAACAAATTTTAGGTAATTATTTTCAAATCGGATATTGACAATTGGAAATCCATACTCGGAAATTCAAACGTCGTGTCCTGATGACGTACAAGCAGCATAATTTGTGAGGTTGCCGATTCACAACGGAGTAGTCAGTTGGTATCGTTGGCGTTGTAAACGAAAAATACTGCGATGAATGATGTACAGGGTGCTGCAGTTTTGATGGGGTATTAAAAAAAATCGGCACAACCTACGAAAAAGTGGTTCATTCTGTTTGAGTCAGTACCTCCCCCATTTTTTCATTTAAGTTTAAAGAATACATCATCAAGATGATATCCTCCAGAAGCAGGCGGTTTCTGAAGTTTTCAACTGCGTTCTGGCACATACCGATCGGAATGGCGGCCATTTCCTCTTTTATACGGATCTTAAGTTCTTCCAAATTGTGAACACGATTTTTTCCTTGAGTAACACCATAGAAAAAAATCGCAAATGCTCGAATCCGGTGATCTCGCCAGCCATCCCAGGTCGCCCCTCAAAGGAACGAACATTTGCGATATTTTCCTATGAGGCTACCTCAAGGAAAATGTTTTTAAGTATCGTCCTCACAATTTGGAAGAACTTAAGATTCTTATTAGAGAGGAAATCGCCGCTATTCGATATGTGTCAGAACGCAGATGGAAACAGAAATCGCCTACTCAGTGCATCGCTTCTGGAGTATATATTCTTGATGATGTGATCTTTAAAACTTAAATGAAAAAAATGGGGTGAGGTATTGACCCAAAACGAATAAACCACTTTTTCGTAGATTGAACCAATTTTTTTAATGGCCCACCAAAACTGCACTGTTTGTATTGCCGCACCCTGTACGTCATGATTGTCAGACCTATAATTGTAATCATATGGAGCAGTAGCCTGCTTTACCAAAGCAAGTCAGGTAAGTACGAGGAAAAGGCTCGATAAATACAGAGGCTTGCCTGTGTGTGCACTCTGGAGCTATGAGAACGTGCCCAACTAGGGTAATTGAGGTCATTACGGATTTCACACACCTCTACATCTAGTGATTGATAGGATAGCCTATGAGGCTTTCCTCAGAATATCTAAGGAAGGTACAGGTAATGAGAGAATAAAGAATCAGAGAGACTGTTTCTCTCTGAACAACTACATCTCATATGCGAACCTCCCTAGTGATGTAATGATCAAGAAGTTAAGCACTAAGAAAACTTCAGGACAGTACTAAGTTAAAGAGAGGAATGGGAACGAGAATACACCGACTATAACCTCAAAGAAAATACCGTAAATTGGTATACAGATGGTTCCAAAACTTCTACAGGAGAAGGCGCTGGGATAAATGGGCATGGGCCAAGTACAAAGTTTGCACTGTCGCTAGGCTCCTGTATGAGCGTCTTTCAAGCGGAATCCTAGCTATTGAAAAATGCCTAGATATAAATCTAGATAGAAACTATCAGAAGTGCGATATATCCATAGTCCATACACTCAGATAGTCAAGCTGCTATTAAAGCACTGAGCTCCTAAGTCATCGTTTCAAAGATGATCTGGGAGTGCCGGAACAAACTCAATGAGGTAGGCAAGAAAATAAGGTCTTTTCAATCTGGGTTCCCGGTCATTCGAGAATAGAAGGAAGCGAAGAGGCCAATACACTTGCCAATAGGGCCGCACGAATGTCAATCATTGACCCAGAACCTTTCTGCGGTATAGGTAAATGTACCTATAAGAAGGAGTTTCTGGAGAAGAAGAAAGCCGAGAGGGAAAACCCCTGGCGGAATCTCTCAGGGATGGATCATTCCACTAAGCTCCTTCGGAACTTTGAAACAGCAAGAACCAAAAGATATCTGGATCTTAGTAAAAAACAATTACACCTCCTCACTGGCTTTCTCACAGGACACTGTCGCCTCAGGGAGCACCTGTTGAGGATGGGATTACCGACACTGACGAGTGTAGGTTCTGTGGGGTCGAGGAAAAAACCCCCCATTCACCTAGTCACGGAATGCTTTGGCATTGCGAGCCTAAGGAGATAATTCCTTGGTCGAGAAACTTGTAAGAGTGAGGAACTTGCCTTCACAGATATTGGATTTTATCAGATCTCTGGAACTGAAAGGCGAGCTGTGAAGGGTGTGGTCAAAACAGTTCTATAAGGGGGCACAATAGACCTTGGGGTCGCAGTGAACTGTAACCCCTTTTTGAAACTAACTAACTAACTACTACCTGTCCGCAGACTTGAAGAAAAATCCAAACCCAAATCAGACTTATGTCCCGCTGCTGTCCATAATAGATCTTAATTTCAAGATGTTGTGAGCCTTATCGTTTCCCCTCAAATCTCATTTGATCATATCACTCCAGAAGAAATTATATTAATGAATAGAAAGATTTTTGCCCAAAAAAGTGTCCAGCTAGTCCAGTGACATTTCAGCCCATATGTTAGATTCCTAAAAGTCCTATTCATTCCAAAAATAACGAACCCAAATCAATCGTATGCTGTCCCAACTTTCTCGGATATATCCCCCACGACTTCGGTCGCGGCTCAAAAGTTGAAGCAGCAGGGCGGCGAGTTGTCACTAACCATTAACTTTTCGAGGCTTTAAAACAGCGAGCTTCGACGTTTATCTTGATACGGGATCATTAAAACGGAGTAAAGTGTAACTTATCTGAAACCACCAACGTCGGAAAGGTTTTTACATCAATCGATAGCGGGAAGAATTCGGAGTATGCTCCCAAATTCGGATCAGTGGCGTGTTGAGGGGGTGACAAAGGAATTTGGGACGGGCGGGTGCGTTTTTAATTGGAGTTAATTTGTTAATTACTGAAGGCACACGCAGTTATGGAACGGCCGTAAAAATTTATCGATCTGGAGAAATTTTGTTGTCGTTGAATGGCTTCATTCGATCTTGAGATGCTCAAGAAAAACTTATGAGTGCTATTCACAAGAAGTCTTGAAGCGTGGCAAAATTTCTTTTATATCAAACAATATTCATTATCATATTGTATCGTTATACACAGTACAATAAAGGACGCAATAATGCCTATAAACTTTCAAACAATTTGAAGAAGAAAAACATGTGTGAAAAAAAGGATCAGAATAGGAATGTCTAGAATAGAAAAATTGAAGAAGAAAGGCACTTTGAAACCCTCTCAGATACTAATTTATTAAAGACCAATTTGGATACGATATATGGTTTCTGCAAGACCGTGCTAGATCACATACTGCTCATGAAACTATCGATATGATATGATAATTTCAGGAAATTTGAAATTCAACTGTTGTCTGGACTGAAGGGTTTTCCAATAAGAGGTGTTATTTTGAATAGCGTGCTATTTCGGTAGATGTCACGTTTTAAGCTGTCATTTTTTGACACTTGACAAGTAGAACTACGCCATTAATAAAGTGGAACGATATACGCTTCAAGAACGCATTGAAATTATTAAATTCACTATAAAAATGGTGAAAATTTGGCAGAGACGGTTCGTAAACTCAAAATTTTTGGGTCGTCGTGAAGCACCTTGTCGGACAGCAATAAAGGAATTGGTGGAAAAATTCGATCTGTTGGGACAAGGAAGAAAAAACCCGTGCAAGTCGTTCAGGAACTGCAGAGAATAATGCTGCTGTAGCTGAAAGTGTTGAAGGTTTGTCCATTCCTCGTCGTTCTTTGGAATTAGACATTCCACAAACGTCATTACACCGTATTTTGCATAAATATTGGGTCTTAAGACTTATAAGTTCAGTTTACCCAAGAACTCAAGCCGGCCGATCATCAACAACGAAATCATTACCGAGATCTTGTGATTTAAACACCTTGCGACTTCTTCCTTTGGGTCATGTGAAGGAAAAGCTCTACGCCAATAGCCCAGCGTCGATTCAAGACCTCAAAGATGGAATTCGTGAGGCTATCGAGGACATAGGACAGCCACTTTGCAATTTGGTTATGGAAAATTTCATTTAAAGTATATGGTCCTGTAAGCGTGGTCGTGGTGGTCATTTGCCTGATGTTATTTTCCATTATCAACGGCATAGCGTCTTCTTCATAATGAAATAAAAATCCGATCGTTTATACTGAAAAATTTCATTTCCTTTCAATATCAAAATAACACATCTTATTGGAAAACCCTTTTTGTGGGACTATTTAAGATAGAAGTTTAATTCGAACAAACCACACACGCATACTTATGCATTAAACGTTGCTTTCCTGATAATGCACGATTAATTGGACAAAGCTGTCAATAATTATAATAATAATATAATAATAATTTATTCATCTTCTTCATTTATACTTACATAATATAACAAATTACACCTAGAGATACATACCTAAGCAAGCTTGTATTTATGCACTCCAGGATACAGATGAATCAGATTCACAAAGCATACAGGCCTAATTCTATAATTTTAACATACAACACAACTATTTATTCAATTTTTTTTTTTTTTTTATTTCTGAGGACGCGAGATAGTACAACGACAAAGTTTTCTCTCCAATAAGTTCATCATAATTTTTTTCGTAAACTTCTTATAAAGTGTACGATATTCAATATATTGTCTTTTTCAAGTACAACTCTCGCATCCTCAACATCAAAATAAACTTTTTCAAAATTATAAACCTCCTCGAACTCCAACGCTCGGTTAGAGTTCGACGATGCGACCCCAACAATTATCTAATAATACAATATACATTCAAAACCCACCACATATAAACAAACATAACCAATAAAGAACTAAGTATTTACAGATAACCTCGGTTTCAATGATGATTCCTCGCACATTTCTACATTATATTGGTCACATTCCTCCCTGTTTCTGAGTGTAAGAATTTTATTTCCCATTTTCAGCCTTATATTTCCATTAGACGACCACACATTTTTTGAATCCAAATTTTTGTCCGGCGTACTTCAATATTTCCAATCGTTTCTTCGTTAGATCCTCTTTCATACTAATTTTAGATTTTCCAAAATTTTTTCGCAGTGCCATCAATTCATTACGAGATTCCTCACTTCCGAATTTCAATAATATTGGGCGTGGATTTCTATTGTTTATTTTTCCCATTCTATAACATATCTTGATTGAATTCACCGCAGAGCTAATATCCACATTGTCGACAACTTCGATAAGTTTTTCTTTTATGTTTTCATCTGGTGTTTCGTTCAGTCCGAATACAATAATATTCTTTTTCTTACTATTCTGTTGTAATTTATCTAATTTTTCTTGGGAATCTAGTAGCGTCTCCTTTATTTCATTTAATTCCACTTGTATATTCGATGTAACTTTAGAAATAATCCTATCCATTAGTTTATCCAGATAGCTCTCTAGGACCTCTGCTACAGTTTGTTTCACAATTTCTTTCATCTCAGCACTATTTTCCCTAGTAAGAACCATATTAAATGATTTATTTAAGTTCGACGATTTGGGAACAAATGTAATTACGATTTAATTTTGGGATATCGGGTGAAAATAATTCACATTAAATTGTCGGAGTCACAACGATACGTCTACTCACTG
The DNA here is from genome assembly GCA_013421045.1 of Propylea japonica. NCBI lineage: Eukaryota > Metazoa > Arthropoda > Insecta > Coleoptera > Coccinellidae > Propylea > Propylea japonica. The sequence continues at coordinate 78,557,144 of CM024240.1, read as the reverse complement.
CAAGCCATATGCATCGAATGGCTAAGTTGAATTCATTTGAGTACGTGATGCCGAGGTGGACATTATTTGTGTTTGTTTTCAATGATATATCGTCTTTATTGGGAAGTCATCAAGAAAGCTTATATTCTAACTTCTAGGCTTTTTGAATAGGTATGTCTTTATTCATAACTAAGATTTATGTCCTCTCTTGTGGAAAATTGAATAGTTGTTGTTCGACTATTCTAAAATGAGTTTTCAAACTTGTCGTTTAATGCACATTCTAGTGGGATCTAACCACGAAAGAAAAATTTTGTAATCTCCATCGAACTCAATAAAAGATAGGCTTCTTCAAAAATACCACCGGAAGTGGAAAACAACCAGAAAGGACGGAACTCCAACTACCGAATATATCCTGCATGTAATGGAATGAAATATATTGAAAAACACGCGGGAATTTATATCAAAGGGAATTCTCGCTGTGAAATTCAACACGATCAAATTTCGACAGGAACATAAAACTTCATCATGGTTGTCCTGATTTTTATAGAACGCGAGTTTTACGAGTGTGTACTTTAGAAGTGGCCATGATTGGAGGCCAGTTTGGTAAAGGATGAAACGCCACTCGCCGCAAAATTGACGCATTTTCATGAAAACCGGATGGCATTTTCATAGAATGCTCTCTTATGTGTTTTTTTTCTATTCTCTGTTTCTCTTTCATTCTATTTGCGTCATAGCAAAAGAGCTTTGTACCACTAGAATGGCCATGCGACATATTCATATTAAATTGATATTTTTGAATCGGATTCATGCTCTCAAATTCCGACTGTATCTAGATCGAAATTTTTTGGCTCTAATAATTTACATCTTGTACTTGTGCATCATTAAAAGTGTCAACAGAAACTGTATTAGCTTAACAATTAAAATGAATCATAAGAATATATAAAATAAGAAAGCCCTGTGCAGGTACTTTTGAGCGCTCGTTCATTGTTGGAACAATAATGTTATTACCTCAGCACGATCGGAATGATATTCTGGAAATTATTTAAAAGATGGAATAGGGTAAAAATCGATAATCGAAAAAATTATATTAGGAGGTTCTGATGATGTGCTCCTCTTGAAATTCTGCACAAACATTTGGTATATCAAACTTCACTCACGGAATGAATTTCACTCGAATCGGATATCTTGTTATGAAAATATAAAGATTATTCTTTTCAATATTCCAATTGAATTTTCTTTGGTTCTGTTAATACTAGAGCCACAAAATTTTGCAGAGGCTTATTTTGAGCATTTTGCATGTGGCCGTAAAATTTCATCTCGATCGAATTCGTTTAGTCTGAGATATTGAGGAACAAAAATTTTGAATGGCCAAGTTTATGGAACACCCTATACGATTCGGCTAATTGACGAGTCGAACCCTATCATCTGAGACCATTTTCGGCTAAAATTCGAAAACTACAGACATTTGGGCAAAACGATATAGCATTCGTTTAAGTACCTAGAACGAGCGCTCAAAAGGACAGGCCCGTATTCTGGACTAGTGATCTTTCAAAGCGGATACGAACCTGATTGCGCGAGTCCCTCTTTTACCTGCAAAAATGCACACTGCGCAATGAAGTTCGTATTCGCTTTGAAAAATCACTTGTCGAGAATACGGGCCAGAAACGCATAAGGATGTGTTTGTTGATGTATTTAACGATGAACTTGTTCGCACATGTAACAAACTAGCCTGTTTTACAGAGTGCTTCTGAAGTTATACGAATTATTTGAGGGGGTGATCCCATAGAAAATTTCATGAAGAAAAATTTCCATGGATATAGGTCCAGAAATGCATTTTTGCTTTTTTTTTCACGAATTGAACGTAGAATTCGAAAAAAATTGTTAGCTCAATATATCTCAGTGGCGTACCACAATTTTCAGTCAGTTTTCAAATTCAACACCCCGTATCTTGGAAACAATGCATTGTCGAACCAGTATTTTTAAGAACTTTTTTTCATAGAAAGATTGGAGGATCACTCCCTTAAATCTTTCGCATTAATTCAGAATTATCCTGTATATCTTCCAGCCATATGGTTTACACTTAGTTGCTCTGAATATCTGAAGTCTCTGTAAATTACTGCGTCCAAAAATTAGTGTTCACGGACGGTCAGAAATAATTATTTTGACCTCAGCTCATAATTCGAAACTGTGAGATATAAGGAGAAAACTGTAAAAAGCGGTTTCTTTAGGAAATTAAATACGAGTATGTGTTGGAGGAACACCCTTTGTATCAAACAACGCGGTATTATTATTGTATAAGGGATCTAGTTTGACAACACAAATGCAAAAGACAAAATGTTCATTCAGTCGTAAAAGACATTGACAAGAATACACATTGCTACCGCCGCTTTATCACTTTCTTAATTATTTCGCTAATTATTATAATTGTTTAACACTATAGCTTTATCTGCAAGATATTCTTTTTACTGTGTATAATGGAAGGATTAACCTGTGCTCCATCTCTGGGTTAAGGAAGGTCCCATTCCATCATCTTCAACATTAGAGCTAAACCCCTCAAAGTAAAGTTTCTGATACCACCGCTTTTAATACAGTCCATTTTGAGCGCTCGTTTTACTCAAACGAGTGCTATATCGTTTTTCCCAAATGTCAAATCGCATATGAATCTTTGAGCTTGAGTTAATAGTCTTATTGCACCACCAAAGATCGAGCGCTCAAAAGCTCCGGCTCAGGGCTTTTCTTGAATTTTTTCCCATCAAGTTTGAACTATCGCTTTCCGCAACAATATAGAAAGCAGCAGCGCTAGTCTAATGCTGAACGGTTGCCAAAAATTCATTTACGCAACACGCCCGAAAAAAGTTTTTTTATTCGCCCAAAAAGACTCTATTTGCCGAAAATGTTACGTAAATCACCATCTCATAACAGCTTGATCCTCACCAGTAAGCCTGATGTTCAAAAATCAGAAAAGTATCATCACAATGATTATAAGAAGTAAACGTCCATTCTCAACGAGAAACTCTCTTTCGCTGCATTCTTCACCATCAACTCACTAGTTGACGATAAATCAAACCTGATCACAATGACTGTCGATCTGGCCTTTCTTCCGCAGCAAAATCACCATTGTGTACACCATATAGTGACATATGTGGGCATTGATCAGGTTAGTGAATTAACCTTATTAAAAAATCAGCCAGTCATGTTCCGACAGTATTGGTAAATATCATTGTTGAAGTACTTCAGCTCGATTAGATTTGTCGAATGAACCTCAGGATAGGGGAATAAATGATTCTCGTAATTATTCAGATTGATATTATCACTTTCGATTTGGTCTCATCTTCACAAAAACCATCCAGTTGTCTGTTGAATGAAGATTCATGTTGTCTGTAATGTCTGTATGCTAAATTAGCTTTTCTTCTGTAATAAACCCCTTATTTTCGAGCTGTTAACCTAAAAGAGGTTGCTGGATTGGTAACATAAGGCTGATTTATAGTGAAACCAGTTAAAAGAGTAGATATTTGATTCAATCCCTTAATGAAAAATGCTCGAATTGATTTGAGCCAGAAGTATTCTGAAGGTAACCCTCAGAAAAGTTCTTATGATAATACAGAGCATTCTTGAAAATAGTGGATCAAGAGAAATTCCCGATGTTGGATCATTCATTGAAATATTATTCGTTCTATTTCTAAAATTTTTTTCAACATTTCAGTCAGCATTCGCCAGCCATCGGCGTCGCCAAAAATTAGGTAAACTCTTTACTTAAACTTGCAACAGAAAAGTAACTTTCGTTACTCTTAAAACATGTTTGTCTTGTCTGTCAGTTCGCAGAATACAAATCGATGCATCGATCTATTTGTGATTGAATGAGTTTTCAAATACAGTGTAACTTCCTTATTACGAATTTCTCTGTATAACGAATTTCGTACAAGACATTGCACCTTGAATCCAAATTCCATGTTAAAAACACACTCTAAAACGAAGTAAATTCTCTCTATAACTGAACATCTTTCTTTGAAAGGGTATTGGTAAGAAGGTATAAGGGTGGTGTTTTTTCCGAAATTTTCCGGGCGTACGTAATAAATCCCGACCTTAAACCAAATCATCAAGGCGGGTAGAGAGATTCTTCTGAAACAGTTTTAAATACACCTTCGGCTGTTTGGTTTCAATCTAACCATTACGCTAGTGTGAAAAGTTGTGCGAAAATTTCTAAAAGCAAGTGCTTAAGTTTGTATGATAAACTTTGAATTTATCAGTGAAGTCGACCGCGACATTGCCGACTATAGAAAGAAATTTTCTGTTTAACGACATTTCTTCATAACGAATTTTTTTGCGGATTAAGCGCTTTCGTTATAGAGAAGTTCCACTGTAATTCATTCAATCATATTAAAGCTGAATCTTAATATTGGAGGCCAAATTGTTTTGAGATCAGTCAGTTGACCGATTTTCGGTAATTGATATGAAAACTGCTTCCTTCGATTCTCTACGTTTCAGTTTTTCTTCTATTGATCGTGGAAGCTACACCTCATAAAATCCTATGGTTTTCATTCATAGCATGTTGAAAAAGATTTGATATATCATTATTTCCCTGTTGGGCTAATTTTCTATGTTCTTTGTTTCGAAGATTTGAGGGACGTTCAGTTTCTCCAATATAAGCTCAACCACATTCAAAAGGTACTTCTTTCATGCAATATTTGGTTAGTTGATTTTCATTTTCAGGTTTTACTTTCGTTAGTTTAGCTCTGATAATATCTCGTGTCTTGAGTACTGTTCTCACATTGTAATTATTTCCAATTCTTCGAATGTGTTCGGATAACCCTTAACTCATTGTTGGTTATCGTTTGACTTGTTTAGGTTTGTGGTTCTACACTATTGTGTACGATTGCTTTGTCTTTTCCTTAAAATTTCTGGAGTATAATTTCGCTTAACAATTTCAGAGATATTCTCGATTTCCTCCATTTTATGTTCTTGAAGAGAGCAAATTTTGATGCTCTTTACCAGCACGCCATATTTTTTCCAAAATGTCTGTAATTTTTGAATTTTAATCAACGAATGGTCTCAAACGATTTGGTTGCACTCACTGAAGAATAATTCAAGTAGTAAAACAAGTCTTGGATGAATTGGTAAAATATTTCAGGATTTATGATGATTCAAATTTCTCTTTTTAATATTTTCGAAAAGGTTTTTGATCTCTAATTCATATCCGAAGCAAATTACCTACCACATATGGGAATGAAAATAATCAATACATTCAAAATCATATTCATAATTTCCGTACAATTATAAGTGAGGTTCACCCTGAATATAATCGTAATAAATAAGCCAAAATTTGATATTTAGCTGAGTTCGATCAATCCAAATTTTTCGTACCAATATTTTTTGACATTGTCATCAATCAAATCAATTTCTACTGTAAACCAAAGATTATATAGTATACTCTATAATCTATGCTGTAAACGAAATCGAATCATAAATAGGAAGCTTTGGCATGCTTGTTCGTTTTGAGAAAACGATTGTTCAAGTTTTACTTTGAGCTATTGGTCACATTTTATTCATTCCTTTTGGTTGTCATGATTACTTCAATGAAAATTCAACCCAAGTTTTATTGAATATTTCTGTTTATTATTTTCATCATATTTTTTTTCTTTTTTACATACAGAAAATTCAGCAAAATCATAAAGCATTGATTCTCGACAACAAATTTCCCTTTATACTCGTGAAAAGCAATTATACAAATAATCACTTCTGCATAATTCAAGAACACTTAAAATATAATTGACTGGTTACTTATTAGTTGTTTCAATATCCCGGAGTACATAATTCACAGTTCCTTAAAACCTCTAACCAACCGCCTTTAGTCATAGCGCTATGATCTCAATAATTTTCATTGTCAGGCATTTAGATCACGTATGAGGAGGCCAGGTAGCAATAAAAGACTACAAACACCTACTGAAGTGGATAATGGTAGCCACTAAGCGATAGGATAAACACTTTGCATATAGGTGTGGAGGAGAAACAAAGCTACTGTTGTTAAACATTCTCAGATTTGTTTTTTGACGCTCTTTAAGAGGTTTTTATCATTGAGACGCCTCCACAATGTATACGGGGGTGAGAGAAACTTTTTAAATGCTACTCGAATAAAGATAAACTGGAAGTTTTGACATTGAGATGTTTTTCCTTATTCAACAAATGCGACTATGAATATGGAGAATATTTATTTCGGCTATACAAAGTGAGTTTCTAGATTGCCTTCATAACTTCACATCATAGATCCGTTTTATCAAATGCCCGAATTTGACAGATTTATTTAATATCTGTTAATTTGGAATCCACGAAGTATTTCACTGCGACTGCAATAATAGAAACTGAAATTAAAATTCACCTGGGAAGTTAATACTAAAAGAAAATTGGGGAAAAATTATCTCTGAGGTCAGGAATTGGTAGAGGGCGATTTTTCAAAGTAGAAAAACGGTTTCGAATTCTCACTTTTTCCAAATAATTTCGAAGATAAAATGAAAAATTAAAGAATATGAGGTTATGTTTTCTATTTTTCTTTCACAAAAATTTTTTTTCCCCACGAATCTGATGAAAATTAACCTTTTGCGAACCAAAATACTGCAATTTTTTAGATTCGAAATATCAATTTATTCACCTTATATTGATTCAAAATCGAGAAAACACCCTAAATTTCATAGAAAATTTTCACGTCAAAAAACAGCGTTTTTGAAAAAGTCTGTTGAATTTTTGTTCACAAGAATCTATGTTTTCTCGTAACATGGTTTCAAAAGAACAAATTTATGCTCATAATGTCATGGTTCTGGAAAATTTGGAAAACAATTATTTGAGCATGAATTTGTGCGTTTCAAATCATGTCAAAAGATAAAAGAGCCATGATTCAATTATCACAAAAGATTTATCCAGTATAAAAATGCACCGTCATTTAATTTTGGTTTCAAGCTCTTTTATTGAATAAGATTTTATTCAAATACAGTGGAACTGCCCTAAAACGAAATCGATAAATCCGCAAAAAAATTTCGTTATACAGAAGTTTTTCTTATAGTGTCAAGTATCGAAACAAGCAATTGCATTTTTTATTGTGAATTCAAATACATACTGGAAATGGTGTGTAAGTACATCTCTAATAGCTTATGGGCATTTTATGTAGGATACATATACAACTATTTTTTGGGCAAATGATTCGTGATTTTTGTTTTGAGTGGTTCAATTGAAAAACATTTTATTCTCATGAAAAAACTACGCATTTTCTCAAAGATTCAAAAACATTTTCCGGCACCTCTTCAATGGACCGGAAAGCGAGACGAAACTCTTTGAGGGCTCTTTACGATTTGGGTTTTCAGCAGATTACCCCTCCAAATCAACGCGGTCGGGATCATCACTGCTATCGTAGAGATCTCGAACACCGCATTCGACACTGTATATGTAATATGTCTTTTTCAGTTGAAAGTTCATTTGTTACAATATTAACATCGACATTAACGAAATCATTTAAAGAACCCGTCTCTGGAACTGGAAGGCGAGCTGTGAAGGGTTTGGCCAGAACAGCTTTGTAAGGAGTCACAATAGACCTTAAGGTCGCAGTGACCTGTAACTTCTTTTTTTAAACTAAACCGTCATAATCAACATTTCCAGCTGAATCCAACGTTGCGGAAGGACCTATCCGCCGTCGTAATGGTTTAGTAACTAAATCCGACCATATACCAAACTTTAGTTTATGGTCGGGACTTCTTACCTACGTCCGGTATAATTATGGAAAAAACCTTAGATTATATATCCCTGAAAAGATGAGTAACGCCTAACTAAAATCAGTAGGGGAAGTGTGCCCAAGATAAACACGGACAAAATGGTGGTGGGGGGTGTTTATTCTTCCAAACCAAAACAGTTATCAGTGGCGGCGTCACTTTTTAATTTACGAAGTTTCGATAACCCTTTAATGAAACTCTTCGATTTATATCAATCAAAGATATATGTTAAGTCAACTTACGCATTACGAATAAAACGAGTTGCTATATTATTAATAATATTTTTTATCCTCTGAATATTATCAGGAAATCTAAAAATATTGACAAATTGAAATCAGCAATGAATTTCTATGTGCCGCCTATGGAATAAGTCGTGGTTATTTTGTTTACATACCTATGAAAGGATAAACCATCTCCAGCTCTGCTCCTATACCCACAAACTAAGCACTTATTGGTCATTATAGCACTTAGTATTACTTCAACACTTGAAATTGCCTAAAAAATTCAAAAAAACAGCGAAAACCACAATCAGATGAATCAGTAAATGATGCGTGTCGTACGAAATGACATTTCTCGTGTTGCTATCGAATATTAATTATTAAAATCCGACCAATAGGATGCAAACCAGCGAAAATATTTACCTTCCCCTACTTCGTTATGGAGGGGAGAAGATGATGGTTACAAACAAATACGCGCTGGTTACTCATCTTTTCAGGGATATATAATCTAAGGTAAAAACCCACCCTTATACTTTTTTACCAATATCCATTCAAAGAGTAATATTCTTGTACTTGAAATATTTCATTATAGTGAGAATTCACTTCGTTTTAGAGGGTGTTTTCAACATGGAATTTAGATTCAAGGTGCAATATCTTGAACGAAATTCGTTTTACAAACGTTCGATTTAGGGAAGTTCTACTGTATAAAATAAAAACCGAGATTCTCTGAGGAATTTTTTATCTTCCCTGGTACAAAACCCTCAAAAGCCTACCGACCACCGTCTAGCATCTTGAAGAAGCCGCACTCATTAGCACCACTAGATGCATTTTTCTTCGTCTTTAAGCCGCTAATGACAACAACATGCACGCCGTCTATTAGGAAAGTAGACTCGAGTGACACTTCCAATAAATTTAATTGCTCCTTGAGTTGAGCCACTTTGGCTCCCTTGATTTATGATGTTATGATTTATACACGTCAGGGATCGAAAATAGACTTCAGTCAGGCGTTTGTTTATTAAGAATGCCGTCATTGGGAGTGTTCTATATTGGATCAGACGGCCTTTTGATTGAATTTGGTTTGATTTCGGTTGATTTGAGGGAGCTGGGCGAATATACTGAGAGCCATAGAAACTGAACCACCCAGTTGAAGCACTACCTTACTAGAACACAAGGCCATGAAACAGAATGAGTGACGTCACCATAGGTAGTCCATTCGTATTTATTTGCGCAATGTCATTTCCACAAAATTATTTGTCAATTTATATTTCATTTTCCAACAGAAAAGAAAAATTATATTTTTCTGAGTTGGTAGGATCGTTGTTAATACAAGTACCAATTTCGTGGTTATTTCCGATATTTATTGAGGAAAAAGAAATATGATGGATAGTGAAAATAGTATTTTCCTCAGTATAACTGGCAATATTGAGTTCCCATCATCACATTCCAGTATTTTTGGTTTGATATTATTAAATAGTACAATAACGCTAAGTCTTCAGACACATACACTTTTATTTTAACAACTGGAATTTCTGATGAAATAAAAAAACACAGGTGTTTTTTCTCCTTTGGTTTTTATCCAGCCTTTTGGAGCGCACACTTTTTTAACAGCCTCAAATGAAGTTGCAAATGACACTGCTGAATCATATTCTGAAAATCTGAACAGGATTTGATGCAATGGCTTTCTCAAGATCTCGACATTTTTCGACTTTTTGACCTGTAACTTCATGTGAGTAACTTGTAGATCTTTCTATAAATTCTGTTTGGAAATATAGTTCGCAAACCTAAAAATAAGTAACTTCTGAGTTTCAGGCAAAACAGCTGAATTTGCAATAGTTAATAACTTACTGCTGTTACTGGAAACGAAATCTTCCCTTTCAATTGCGTTAAACCAAGTTCTTTCAAGTTGCTCGTCGTTGGGAAACCCAAAGACTGCTACTTTTGGCCCTTCTGCATAATTGCCCCTGCACTTGATGGGAACAGAGCAATGAAATGGCATTTCAGCTGGAAAAAATAGCGAGATTAGCATCAAACGAACTGAAACTTAAATAAAATAACCTCGAACATGAAAAGCAAAATTTTTATGAACTAGAAGTGAAACAAATATCTCAGAGCCGGACCGTGGGCGTGGCGAGAGAGGCATTTGCCACGGGCGCAAACGACCTAGGGGCGCAAAATGTGAAATAACATTTTTTTTTGTTTTTTTTTTCATTTTGGTGATTGAGTTCTTGTTCATTACTTTTTAAGAAATCTGGGAGGTTCAGTATATTTGTGCTTAAAAGAACCCCTAGCTGGAAAGTTTCATTCCATTTGTTATGTTTTTTGGGGTGCTGAATTCGAATCTGAAGTTTGCTAACAAAATTTCGTGACGGAACATGGAAACAAAACAAAAATAGATGAAGAATCTCATTCTTGGTCAGTTTTTTGCTTATCACTCGGAAACTATCAACTTTTCGTGGAAAACCTTTCCATACAAAATGAAAGTACATAAAATTTCCTACAAATTGTTTCACCACAGTTTGTTCTGCGTCAACCTGTTTTGGCTCAATTTAAAGTTTTGAATGAGGTATTTTCTGTGACTCAATAAATGAAAAAAATTTAAATTCTATGGTTCCAGTGATGCGATCCTCTCAAAATTTTGCATGAACATACAGTATATCAGACTCGATTCACAAAAAGAAATCACTCGAATCGGATATCTTGTTATAGAAATATAAAGATTCTTCTTTTAATATTCCAATTAAATTGAATATCTCAGATGAAACGAAACCAATCGAAATCAAATGTTTCGGCCAAATGCAAGATCGCAAGATGCTCATAATAAGCCTTATGCAAAATTGTGTGGCCATAGTGTGAACAGAACCATAGAAAATTAAATTGGAATATTGAAAAGAAGTCATTGAAAATACCTCATTTTCAACTATAATTTGAGCCAGAACAGGTTGTCGCAGAACAAGCTGTGGTAGTACAATTTGTAGGAAATTTTATGTACTTTCATTCTGTATGGAAAAGTTTTTCACGAAAAGTTGATAGTTTCCGAGTAAAGAGCAATAAACTGACCAAGAATGAGATTTTTTTTCTTTTTTCTATGTTCCGTCACGAAATTTTGTTAGCAAACTTCAAATTCGGATTCAGCATCCCAAAAACATAAAAAATTAAAGAAATCAAACCACCCCAAAACTTTCCAGCTAAAAGCACCATTCGACTGGATTAAGATTATTGTGAATAAAAAAGTTCTTCAAAATATAATCAATAAATCGTCAGTTGAATGCAAAACTATTCCAAGTCCTTTTTTCCAGAAAATCGGTTTATGGGCTGAAAAAATGCTTGTTACTACACTTCATCTGATGCAGAAGTATTGCAAGTCCATCTTATATCCTTACCTCACTTTTTCAATTTCATATAAACTCACGTGATAGTTCAAGCCAGCGATTAAGTGGACATAGCATAGTTCTGACCCATACCATAAGGACATCGTTTAGTTGAAAGTGGCAATGCCATCTTGAAAACAGAGAGCTGTTTTCAAGATGGCATTGAAAGTGGACATAAAATAGTTCTAATATGCAGAACTACCATACAAAGCTATATTATGTCCCAATTTTTCAGAAATTACTTTTTGTGTTAATTTTGACCATCACAAAACAATCAGGATCTTCAAGTTGAAGTTCAAAATGGAAGAATTCGTATATATGTATTTTCAATCAGCTTTTAACCTATTCAAAAAAACGTGTCTCCTGAAAAGTAAGAATTTCGGACCTAGTGTAGTTCTGCATTAATCCCATCGAAATGTCAATTAGGAAAAAAAATGTATTTATTGAAAAATGAATTTCCTCAAGGGCGCATTTTGAAAATTTGCCACAGGCGCTAGAATCCTAGTTCCGGCTCTGAATAATCTAGTGGAAAAATATAAAAAGGCCTTTTCCTTACCTGTTAAAATTGATGTAACACCATAATAAATAGAATTTTAAGCGATAAACTCCGAAAAACACTCACAATACTGGCAAAAACGTAAAAACATCAACTGTCACCTACAAATGATTGACTACTCAAACACTTCACCCCCCTACCGCTGTCATTCTGTTTCATGGCCTTGTGTTCTAGTAAAGTAGTGGTTGAAGAGACCAATGCTGTGGCCAATAATTATCTGTGCTGTGCACGAATTATGTCAATGATGTGTTTTACCATACGTCCCTGACCAAGTAAGTACATCTCATCAGCTAACCTACCTTATGCTCTAGCAAATGTAATTGTGCACTTACTCTCCTTATACTAGTTAAGGTTGTGCTTGAATTAATTGGAGTACTTCATCACCTCTTTCTAGACTCCTTTGGCGATCCTTCTTCCCATCTGACACTCTATACCATATTGCGCTATACAACTAAATACTGCAGAAAATGTTTGGTGATTGGGAATTCTGCGCGTCGGAAATCTCAGACGATACTCTCTCACGGCAGCTCGACTAATTCCCTCAGATTTACCATACACGAACATCATATCAGCATATTCCCTATTTGTGAAATTGACCATTTTGTTAATTTCACTATTTTATTATAATCAAACACAGGCAACAGACAACAATCCCAAATTTCAGTTGTCAAAATGTTTGAATTTTGTCACAGAATATATTATAGGAATTCATATTCTATCTTGAAGGAGATTTAGAGCCTGGAAAGAAATTATCCAGGAAGTGACATAGTGAGCCATTCTGATAGTTGAGCTACTATAAAAGCACTGAACTCCTATGTCATCGACTAGAAGTTTATATGGGAGTACCAAAGAAAACTCATTGAAGTAGGTAAAACAATAAGGTCTCCTCGGTCTTGGTTTCCGATCATTCGGGAATCCAAAGAAATGAAGACGCTAGCACACTAGCTTGAAAGGAAGCACAAACGCCACTTCTGTACTGAAGGCAAATACACCTACAAGAAAGAGTTGCTAGATAAGGAAGAAACCGAAAGTGAAGCACTTTGGAAGAATCTTCTGGGAATGGATCCTTCCAAGAAGTTTTTTCGTAACTTTAACACTGCAAGTACTTGGATCTCTGTAAGAATAAGTTTAAGCATCCTTAATGAACATTTTCGCCTTGGTAAACACATGATGAGAATTTGTTCAACAAAAAACTGACGAGTGTAGATTCTTTGGTGAGGAGGGGGAAACTCTTGTTGACTTACATAGTCACAGAATACCTCGTCAGTGCGAGTCGGCATAAAATTGAAGTACTCTCAGATACTGAAATTTATTGAGGATCTGGAACTTGAGGGCAAGCTGTAGAGCAGCTCCGATGGAAGAAACAATAGACCTAAAGGTCACAGTGGAATTAACAATCAGCTATCTACAATCTAGATTGCTGCCACAGCATGATCTGATAATTGTCGAATGTCAGTTAGTCCTCAAGTGATCATATCCAGTTTTTGTCCCTTCTTTTTGGTGAGATCTGACCCACACACGGCGCAAATAATTCCCTGTTATATTTCTCTAGTTCTATTAGTTTCTGAGCGGAAGATAAGCGTTGGTTTCATTGACTGTTGAGAATAATAGCGATAGTACCAGGTTGTTCGTTGTCTCTAGGCTCCTGTATGAGCTTCGTCAAGCGAAAATCTTAGCTATTGAAAGATGTCTGGATATAAATCTGGGAAAACTATCAAGTCAAGCTGCAAGTAAAGCACTGAGCTCCTACGTCATTGACTGAAAGATGATCTGGGAGTGCCGGAACAAACTCAACGAGGAAGGCAGGAAAATAAGGTCTTTTCAATCTGGGTTTCCGGCCATTCAGGAATCAAAGGAAACGAAAAGGCAATACACTTGCCAAAGAGAGCGCACGAATGTCACTCATTGGCCCAGAATCCTTCTGTGGTATAGGTAAATGTACCTATAGGAAGGAGTTTCTAGAGAAGAAGAAAGCCGGTAGGGAAAATCTCGGGTGTAATCTCCCAGGGATGGATCATTTTTCTAAGTTCCTTCGGAACTCTGAAACAGCAAGATCCAAAGGATATCTGGATCTTGGTAAGTAACAATTACACCTCCTCACTGTCTTTCTCACAGGACAACGTCGCCTTAGGAAGCATCTTTTGAGAATGGGATTGTCGGACACTGACGAGTGTAAGTTCTGTAGGAGGAGGAAGAAACCCTCATTCATCTAGTCACGGAATGCTTTGGCATTGCGAGCCTAAGGAGAAAATGTCTTGGGCGAGAAACTTGTAAGAGTGAGGTACTAGCCTCGTTGAAGCCTTTACAGATATTGGATTTCATCAGATCTCTGGAACTGGAAGGCGAGATATGAAGGATGTGGTCGGAACAGATCTGTAAGGAGGCACATAGACCTTGAGGTCACAGTGAACTCTAATTTCTTTTCCAAACTATCAACTATCTACTGGTTGATCAGTTGAAATGATTCAGAACTAAGTGATGAAAGCGAACAAGACAAATAACAATTATTTCCTATCAGAACAGATCCAGATAAATTTAAAAAAGAGATATTTCGCGAAACAAGCAGCAGACCTATTAGAAACAACAGACTATCGACACGCCTCACCAACGCTGACTGCTCGATATTGCCCATAACGTCGCCTTGCGCTAAATTTAATTGACTGTAGCTTATTGGCCATAAATCGCCCGATATGGCGATATGGTTCGGAAAATAACGATTTTTTTCGGAAAAAGCTATGGCGTCCCTGTCATAGCCGTGCCGGGTAATTTGAATACCATTCGGTGTAGAATTGCATGAAAAATGCTCACAAATGAGGCGTACCCGCCTTTAAGAACACAATAAGTCGTTATAGGTTTATGTTTGAAGGGAGCGTGAGCCGTGAAAATCTATGCTCTAATGCTTAAATACCCACAAAAAGTGAAGTATTAACTTTCTTTGTCGCTGTTAAGGACGAGTTAGACACGTTTTATCTGATGGAGGTCTTGGAACACACACGAAATTTTACGATGCTTGTGGTAGCCAGGGTTGGTGGAAAGTTTTATGTTGGTCTCCGGAAAAAATGGGAATTTATTCGGATGATCTGGTTTCAAACGCGTACAGAACCCTTTAATTGCCTAGTTGGAGTTGATATCGGATGTCATAGTGGCCGTAATTACTGTTCTTTCATTCAGTAAGAGTTCAAGTCACCTTCGTTTTGATCAGTGGGTGATTCACATCAGTTTATATTTGGTACTCTTCCATTGGGCTCGATTCTAAAATATATGCTCTAATGCTTAAATGCTTAAAAGTGAAGTATAAACTTTCTTTATCCACGACTATTGTAAAATCCGTCCATTGTAAGTCTCTGTGCTCGGCCATAATAATACCCATTAATCACAACGGAATAATGAGATATTAATCACTGCTGCCAGATGCTTCATAGATTTAGCTTTGACAAAATATTCTTCAAATTGGTATTTCTTCAGTATTCTAAAGTTCTCCAACTAACAAACATCGGTATACCCTCTCCATCGAGGGCCAAATCTACTTTTGTTATATCAATTGAAGCATTTTTTTATTACAAAATATACAATGACCAGTTTTCCTAAAATTTCTCATGTGTCAACTTTACTTTTTCCACGCTTGTCATAGAAGGTTTTTGTCGCGGTCGCCAAATGTTAAAATCTTCAAAAAATATATTCAGAAGTCGTGGATAAAGTATAGTATGCTACTCTCGTATGATGGCTGTTATTCACTCAGTGATTTGGGCCACGAGCCGTAGGCGAGTAGCCTAAACTTCATCTCGTGAATAATAGCTATCATTATACGCTCGTTGCATAATATACTTTTGTCGCTGTTAAGGACGACTTGGACAAGTTTCATCTGATGAGGGTCTGGAACACACACGAAATTTTATGATGCTTGTGGTAGCCAGGGTTGGTCGAAAGTTTTATGTTGGTCTCCGGAAAAAATGGGAATTTATTCGGATGATCTGGTTTCAAAACGCGTACAGAACCCTTTAATTGCCTAGTTAGAGTTGATATCGGGTGTCATAGTGGGGTGTAATTACAGTTCTTTCATTCAGTAAGAGTTCGATTCAACTTCGTTTGGATGATGTGGGTAGTTCACCTCAGTTGCTATTATTCAATTCGTCCCAAGTTCTTTCCATGAAAATACAGTACAACTGTTTTGGACACTCATTTAATACAGCAGGATGCTTATTTTATATAAACTGTAAGTTTCTTATAGATGACCCAAACACAAATAAGAATTATCACCAACAATGAAAATTCGGCTGTAGAAGTTTGAGTTTTCTGCTCTTTCACACCTAATCTACATTGTTCAGTTTCTATTTTAAGCCAATTCGCACCATATGCTTCCTAAGGCTTTAAGGCTACCATGTCTTGTAAGGAGACCAGGCTTTCGGTTAGCCTCTTCGTCTCCTTTGATTCCTGAATGGCCAAAAACTCAGACTAAAAAGACCTGATTGTTCCTACCTACTTCGTCACTCCCATATTAGCTTTGAGATCTCATAACTTTATTATTAGGGTTCAAAATAACAACCCCCTATGATTTTCGTTAGGAGCTTTAAGATAGTATTCACTTAGTTCTCTTGTTCAGGAAATCGGCAGAAGAACTTTAGATTAGGATATAGAAAAAGGAAGAAGTAAGAAGAGCTGATTGGGACATTCTGCTGATTACATCTTCTATATTTCTGCCGTTTATCTGCTTAGTTTATTCAATATTGTGTTTTTCAGTTATATTGTTTTTTTTTTTACCGATTGGTCTAAATCTAAAAGGTTCGATAACACTGACGAGTTTCAAGTTGAACAACGTAAATCGTTTCGTATCACATTTGCATTTCGATCGATTCATCAACAGTATCGATCGATTTTAATCATTGTAAGATTTGTCTCATGTTTTAGGAACAATATGTCTGGAATAAGAGTATTAACCTGAGATTGAAATTTTGGTCATCAACATCTGTCAGTCTCATTTTCTACAATCAATGGAACAAAATAAATATCATCAATAGAAGCACGAAGTATCAGTATTTCCTGTCATCCAAGTAGCTGATTTTGATTAACGTTTCTCTACTTCGAAAATATGACAAAACTAGAATTTCATAAATGGAAATCATTAATCCTGACTGAACTGAATTGCAAAAATGACTACGACATGAAAAATTGTCCTAAACACAACAAACACCCCTTTTCTATTAACGAAAGTGTTGGAGCTCATTGAGATGTCAAAACTCCGTTTCACAACCTGTCAGTTTCATTCAGGAAACATTCTAGAGTTGTTGTCCCAAAGGTGTTTTCGGTCACTTAAACATGAATGAGCTCAGATTTGGGGTTCAAAAGAGGTCCCGACGGGATTTGAACTTGGGAATGCAGGCAATGTGCTTGTGCGTGGTCGGAAGAATCATTGATGATTCTTGAGATGTGCGACAAATTGAATAATACTAGGGTTTTGCTTTTTATGTTTTGGGATGAGAGAACAAAAACAAATATTAATCTTCGAAAATTGCTCTATTGTTCTTCAAAATATTACCCATGAAGATATTTACACTTGAATCGTTTATAAAAATGTGTCATTTGATTTAAAAATCTCTCAGATTTTTATGGACTTTTATGGATGCATTATTTTTCGTTTAGTATTAAGTGGGAAGCAAAAAGAAAATTGTGTTTCATAGATATTAATCACTCCGCTTGAACATACCATATGTTTGAATTCTCAACTCATTATGAATTTCATTTCTAAAGAATGGCCAATGAACTTCTCCTTACTTCCGAATGTACCTTTGTAAACGTTGAGCTCAAATCTACTCTGGACAACTACAATATATTTTGGTGAAATTTTTTTGATAGAACTTCTCGAAACCTCTAGATCTTGTATACAATCTGAGAAATTCCCTATGAGCTTTCTCTTTTGGGATAAAAGCTCAATTGGAATTTGTAGGAAAATACGGATCATTTTTGCCATCATGTAACCTCACGTGGCAATTACTAGTTGATTCATTATTGAATATTATTATATCTATTCCAGTTTTTTACAGAGATGACCCGTATTTTTTGTGCTTACCATTTACAAGGTAAATATAGTATGCATTATGCCTTTTATTTTTCCATTTGAAATCTTTCATCCTAAAGTTCATAGTATGTTCAAGTAATACGCAAAAAGAATTCACTGCGAACAAAGAGTCTATATTGATGTTTTACAATTGATATTTGAGCGAAATGATCCTTAACTAGTATGTTTTCTATGGTCTTCCCTTCCAGTTCCACAGTTGGCGCTAAAAATGTAAAATCCTTATATGATTTACCAAATGTACCGACCTTCGAATGATACTTATCTAAATTCATGTTACTATTTCATTAAGTGTAATTAACCTACTTGTGAGATTTTCGAAGTAATGAAGGAAATTGCTTTTTATGTATTTGCTTTTTGAAAGAATAGAATTCCGGAATTATTCCATTGAAGTGAAAGCATGGCTTGATATAATAATTATTCGAACTCTGTCTTTATGTTTAACATCACTATACCACTACACTGTATGAAAATTCGGCAGTCGACTGAATGGACTGCAGATGGCTTAGCACGTCCAAAGCAGCTGAAAAAGCTGGAAAGCTTATGGTGGTTGTATTCTGGCGAAAGCGAATATTACATATCGTGAATGAAGGTAGAAAACTTCGAAAAACCTGCCACAAATGAAGGGGAAAAGAATGGTCTTTTACCAAGGCAAATTCAAAAACCCTTGAATTCTAGGACCAAGTTTCTCGCGATGGTTTTCAAATTGCTTTCAGATCCTCACTATCCTTCAAATTAAACCCCTCAGTGATAACCACTTGTAGCCAGAGCCCAGAATAAAATTCTCAGCAGAAAAACTTCGGACTTGACAGGAGAGGTCATCATCGAAGCTGAAGCCTTTTTTGAATAAAAAATCATGTAGTCGAATGAAACAGTTTATGCCAAAAACTTGGGCTAACTTCAAGGGGAACTTTCGAGTCTATGTGTTACATGCCGCATCAATTTCTTCTCTGATAAATTTTTTTAATGAAGTTGGATGGAATTCGTAGAACTTCTCCTTTATTCAAGACAACTAGACCGTGCTCAAAATTTTGAAACTGACCTACTGAAATCACAAAAACTCTGGGGAATCTCCCAGGGATGGATCATTCCACTAAGTTCCTTCGTAACTTTGAAACAGCAAAATCCAAAAGATATCTGGATCTTGGTGAGAAACAATTACACCTCCTCACTGGCTTTCTTATATTACACTGTCGCCTTAGGAAGCACCTGTTGAGGATGGGATTGTTGGACACTGACGAGTGGGGAGGAGGAAGAAACCCTCATTCACCTAGGCCCGGAATGATTTGGCAATGCGAGCCTAAAGAGAGAATGCATTTGGCGAGAAACTTGTAAGAGTGAGAAAGTAGCCTCGTTGAAGCCTTCAAAGATATTGGATCAAGAACTCTGGAACTGGAAGGCGAGCTGTAAAGGGTGTGATCAGAACAGCCTTGTAAGGCGATACAATAGACCTTGAGGTCGCAGTAAACTGTAACCCTGTTTTAAACTATCAACGGTCAACTACTGAAAGCACACAGGAAAAACCTGACAATGAATAACACTAGACATTTTTCGAGATGATCAACCCTCCACCTCACGAAAAATACGAAAAACAAGCCCTATCTCCATTTCAAATCACGCACGTCCTCGTGAAGCATCTGGAATGTGAGAAATTCAGATCAGTAGCGGCGATGGTAGGAGGGCGCGCCTTTGATCGATGCCCCGACATCGGTCCACTTGGGTGGCCGGTGTCCTTCGACCCGCGGACTGCCGAAGCCGCTCTGTCTCACAAATGGACCAGCCGAAGAGGTGAGTCACTGAAAATTCCCTCGGAGATGAGGAATAACAGATAGGTGGGCGGGACTAATGAATGCAAATGTTAATCAGATAATACCACGTTTTGTAAAAGGAGATATTGGAATAATTATTGCCGTGTTTGCTTTTGCGGCTCGCTTACTGAATTTGGGAAAAGTGGATGTACAGGGTGGGCAAAATTCGTTGTCTACTAAAGGGATCTCGAGAATCACGACAGCTAGAAGAATACTGATGACTTTTCAGCCATCTGAAAGCCTATCGAAAGATTTGTCAAAATTTTTCATTAACAAGGGATCACATTTTATATATTTCCCTAGTTTTAATTTATGGAAAACGCACAATTTTGAATTACAAATGGTTTATAGATGGCAAAACTGTAATAATGGCATCAGCTGCTAGTAGTTTTTTCTAGTTTACCCGTAGCAAAACTTGATAGATGTTGTCAAATTAATACCTATACATTATACATGCTGAATAAGCTCTAACTCATGAAATAGCATTTGGGCATCTAATTTTTCCTGTGGAAAAAAAGCAAATTAATATTTTGAAGCAGAAGGCATTCGAGCAAGTACAAAAATCCTCGGATCTTAGTTGCCACGAGCACTCATGCTTCTTGATGAAATAAAGGGTTTTCCAATAATAGGTGTTATTTTGATATTCAAAGAAAAGTGCCATTGGTCGGATGTTTATTTCATTATCAACAAGAAGCTATGCCGTTATTTGTAGAAAATAACATCAGGCAAATGACCACCACGACCACGCTTACAGGACCATATCCTTTCAATGAAATTTTCCATAACCGAATCGCAAAGTGGCTGCCCTGTGTCCTCGATAGCCTCACGAATTGGTCTTTGAGGTCTTGAATCGACGTTGGGCTATTGGCGTAGACCATCTCTTTCACGTGGCCCCAAAGGAAGAAGTCGCAAAGTGTTGAATCACAAACAACATTTCGGTGGTCAATTGTAATCACCTCTTCGAGATATAGCACGGTCCGAAAACTTTTCCCGCAAAAGATCAATGGTTTCGTTGCTTGTATGGCACCTAGCGCCGTCTTGTTGAAAGTAAACGTTGTCCAAATCAATACTATACTATTTCGGCCATAAAAAATCATTAATCATCTCTTGATAGCGCGATCCATTCACTGTTACGGATGCTCCAGCCTCAATTTCGAAAAACTAAGGTCCAATGACTCCACCTGACCATAAACCGCACCGAACAGTCACACGTTGAAGATAGAGAGGCTTTTCAACAATTACTCTTGAGTTTTCCGAGCCCCAGATGCGACAATTTTGCTCGTTGACGAATCCTCCGAGGTAGAAATGGGCCTCATCACTCAAGATGATTATTCGACCGAATTCCGGATCATTTTCATACATTTCAACGACCCAATCAGCAAAGACACGACGTTGTTGATGATCGGCCGGTTTGAGTTCATGTGTTAACGTTAACTGAACTTTATAAGCCTTAAGACCCAAATCTTCATGCGAAATACGGTGTAATGACGTTTGTGGCTTATTTCAAAGAACGACGAGGAATGGAAAAACCTGGGTTTTCTGCAACACTTTCGGCTACAGCAGCAATATTCTTGGTTGTTCTTGAGCGACATGCACGGGTTTTATTCTTCACATGACTAACTTGTCCCAACGGCTCGAATTTTTCCACCAATTTCTTTATTGATGTCTGACAAGGTGCTTCACGACGATCAGAAAATGTTCAAGTTTTACAAACCGTCTTTGCCAATTTTCACTATTTTTATAGTGAATTTCAATGCGCTCTTGAAGCGCGAATCGTTCCATTTTTATTAATGGCGTAGTTTCCACTTGTCAAATGTCAAAAAATAACAGCTTCAAACGTGACATCTACCGAAATAGCGGACTATTCAAAATGACACCTCTTATTGGAAAACCCTTTAGTAGGTCCTCAATAACGTGCGCTTTAAATTTTTTTTCGAAAAAATTTGCTGGAATGTCACATTTTCATTCATATCTCTCATAAGCAAAACTGAAACGAAGAGGTCTCCTTCATATCTTCCTGAAATATAACGAGTTCCGAAACTTTCAACGAAATATACTTGTACTTTACCTTTGCGTGTTTGGAAAACCGATGAAAAATCTCTCCGAAAATAATACTCATAATCCCATTCATACACGCCTACTTAACCCTTCAACATAAAACCACACAGTCATAGCAAATTTCAGGCCGAAAACGTTAGAAAAAAAAAATTCCATTTAAGAGCGAAGGAGGTGTTAGGAAAGGTGAAATGCCGACCACCCACTTTTTATCAGACCGCAAAGGTGTTACCAGTCGCGTGTTTAGGGGTCATAACTGAGGTTCAGGGTGGGTCAAACTATGGTGGAAAACGGGGAAAGCTATGGGGGTCCAGTTATCCTATCAGGGCCAACCCCATTGATTTA
Source organism: Propylea japonica (assembly GCA_013421045.1). NCBI lineage: Eukaryota > Metazoa > Arthropoda > Insecta > Coleoptera > Coccinellidae > Propylea > Propylea japonica. Next base: position 78,534,994 of record CM024240.1, on the reverse strand, counting down.
TTGAAATTGTGGTTCTTTAATGAGGATAAAGGGGACACACACGGGCGGGAGAAATTCATTACTTACTCATGAAGCTGAGCCGTCCTCCTATTCGTTTTATGATTGTTTCGGGTAGGTTTGTAACAACAGGATTACAGAATCTCTTATTTGAATCGGAAAAATCGAAATGGCAAAGTTAAAGGTATAGAGGACCTATATCTTCTGTAACTATCCTTTCTTGCATACCCTTGAAATGCACGTGAAAAACTCATTTATCTCTCACAAACATTTTTTTTTCACGAAATTGGGTGAATAATTACCTTTGTATCATTCAAATATACTGTCATTTTTTGGATTAAAAATATTCGTTTTTCACCCTATAAATCGAAAATTGTCAAGTCAGAATGCCTGCGTTTCTAAAACTCTCTGTAGGATTTATTTTCATTATGATCTCCTCTTTCTCATAGTATCTAAAATATATATACACATATACACAATTAGGAATGTTTTCGGAAATTGAAGGAACTCGATGTAACATTTTGAGAGATGGCTACCAAAATCATGGTTTTAGTTGAACGAATTTTTTCGTCCATAATAATCAGAACCGTATTGAGCATGAATTTGTGTATTTTGAACAATTTTTGCGACAAGCAACTTTGAAATTGTTACATCCAGTTTCAAAGCTGCAGCAAATTCCTTGCATTTTTGAGAACATTTCTGTCATAGTACCTAATGTATTTTAACGAACAGAAATCTCACAAACTTTTTTAGAGACACATGTGTTTGGACGTGAGAATTCTCGATTTAAAATTAGGGCGCTTTTTCGATTTTAAGTCGATTGATTTCGAATCAAAAAGATTACAGTATGTTTGGAATATACAGAAACAAGTTCTCACCTAAGTTCTCGAAAAAGAAATTTTTTTTTGCGACGGATAAAATTATCCAATAAAAAAAAACTATGTTTTCTGGATTTCTCACATGTCACGAATTTTGAGGTTTTGTACAGAGAGATTGCAAAAGCTGTTATTACCTACAACTTTGCCATTCAAATTTGTCTACAAAATTTGTAGTTTAGACAGAAATCGAAAAAATTGTTTTTGTCCTAAGCACATCCATCAGATAGACTTCAGATTAGTTTTGAATTATTTTTCCTTCATTTTTCTTGTATTTTCTTCATTTTCTATGGGGTTCCACTTTACTGCAATTTTTTTTTCACTTTTTACCATTCAGCACTGGTCTATAAAATGTACCAACTATTTAGCTACGAATCTTCTGTTTTTTTTTTTTTCTTCGTGAACTTAAAAAGCATAAACAATTCCTATCAGAGAGTTGAAATTACTATAGTACACTGTACTATAACAGAACTTGAATATTTCGAAAATTCATACTTTTGGACCAACAATCGCGCTCTATCGAATACAGTGGAACTTCCCTATAACGAACTTCTGTATAATGAATTTCGTATACAAGACAATGCACCTTGAATCCAAATTCCATGTTAAAAACACCCTCTGAAATGAAGTAAATTCTCTCTATAACGAAATATTCGAAGAACATCACTCTCCGAGTGGGTTTTGGTAAGAAGGTGGGTTTTTTCCGAAATTTTTCCCGGCGTACGTAATAGATGCCGACCTCAAACCAAATCATTACGGCGGGCAGAGAAATCCTTCTGAAACAGTTTTAAAATACACCCCTGGCTGTTTGTTTTCAATCTAACCATTACGCTTGTGCAAAAATGTCTAAAAGGAAGTGCCTAGGTTTGAATGATAAACTTAAATTCATCAGTGAAGTCGACTGCGACATTGCCGAATATAAAAACCAATTTTCTGTATAACGGAATTTCTTTATAACGAATTTTTTTGCGGATTTAGCGCCTTCGTTATAGAGAAGTTCCACGTATATATGTAATTCGAAATAAGAACTCTCTTCTAGACACAATTTAAAAGGATTTTCCTGTTTGAAACCCGAAACGTGTTTGAGGCTGATGAACTATCGCATCAGGATTCATTAAAATCGTATGCCTCTTGCAAATATTAAAAAAAAAATAATACCGGACTTCTCTCAACACAAATCCAATCCTGTGTACTCCGTTCAGTAGAAACTCGATAGAAAACGGGCTAGGACGGGCGCGCTATTGTTAGTTCGAACAATTATTACTCACAGCGTAATAATTGATTTATGTAGCTCCATATCTGTTGACTTATGCCTAATTACGAACCAATCACAGGCGTTTACCCATTGGTATTGTGGTCGAATGGCCGTACATGTTATTCTCCGATTATTCAATAATTCATTTTTATCGCAATGGACCGATATTCGTTCATAAATAACCGAGGGGAACGTTATTTGAATATTATGATTGTTCTGGATTAGATCAGGGCTGAAATTATCTGTTTTAAATGCCCCGGGATAGAGGCTTGTTATGTTATTGTATCAATAAATAATGAGCAATAGCGTTTATTATGTGATGAAAGTTGTTTGAGGTTTGGTTGTTATGTAATTCGTGCAGGGTGTCGAAAAAAAAAGCGATTTTCTGGACAATTCATTCTTGAAGCGCCATGTGTTTCACAAAATATCTGTAGTTTTAGAGTCTGCAAAAAGGGTATACGAGGTTATCCTTAACTGTCTTGGAGCTCGACAAGAATAGGCTGAATCTCCTTATAAGCAAAATTTAAGGTGATAATGATAGGAAATGGAGCGACTACGATGATGTTAGCGCCTCCTATGTGTCAGGATTAAGTACTCAAATTCAAGAGAATGTATAAAATCAAAGATTGTAAAGGCTATTTTGAGAAACACATTTGAAAGCATTGCCATGATTGCACGTGGCTTCATTTTTGTTGCGTTTCGATTTGTGTTTGTGTTCATCTATTTTGTGTGTGCATCTTTTGAAATTCAAAATAGTTTACGGAGCATATTGTTTGGTGATGAACTGCAAAATAATAAAGATGTCAATCCTGAACTTGAGAAAATGGAAATGTAGGTATTGAAAGTCGTTTCTTGTATCTCTGTTCCTCATTTCTTTTTTATTTCTATGCTCTCAAATGGATAAAGTTTTCTGGGCGAAGTGATATTGATCTCAGCAGCTGTTATGTTAGAATGTGCGGTGAGTATTTTTCCACAGATCAAATAAAAACGAATGGAGAAGCACTATCCTGTTGAAACTTCCATTATTTTTCAATTCCATCATCAAATTGTGGTTTATTTTTAATTGTTTTGATAATTCTGTAACTAACAAGTAAGAAAATTATTGATTTGTATTCAATTTCATTATTATATTTTTTTGTGAGTAATGATTTCTAATAAAACTATAGCAATACAATATTGCATTTCATCAATATCAATTCATTTTAAACAATGTTGAGATGAAAAATAATATCCTGATCACGAAGCAAAGCACTAACTGTGTTTTATCGTTCAGGATGTTTCTTCTGGGCTCGACATCTAAATTTTATGTAATACGTAGGAATTTAATTCGAATTTGGCGTTCATTAAAACAAAAAATTTATACTTTTCAGCGCCATCTATGTGTCAGAATTAATCAACTAATAAAAAAACGTAGTCGGATTTTGGTACTAGAGTTGTATGTGCGTTTTCTATCTTTCTCTCCTAAATCTTTGCTTATAAGTTTCTTCATGGATCACAGCCGTCTCAGAAAACTCCCGACGAGACTAGGTGAAGCAGTGAACGATGAATGCAGATTCTTCGAAAAAGATTGAAACATCTTGGGACGGGATGTCTGGTCATTGGTTCCCAACGGAGGGGCTGACTCAGTCAGAAATTATTAGGATCTCCTATAACTAGAATAAGGATCTCATCTTTCAATCCACTTCATTTTCTGAGGTTCATGAATCTGAACGGAGAGCAATGTGAAAAAACCTAAATTGGGCAGAATTTCACAAGGTGTCTGTAAACAAATGCGGGGACTTTGGGAGATGGTTCCTTGATGAAATGGAGCAGGGGTAGTTCATATAAATTTCTTTTCGAAATCTACCCCCCTTCCAAGATACAGCCTCTGGAAGGCGATGACGAGTTGACAGTATGAAATTTTTTTACGGCTTTTAGGAAATATGCGAATCATGCATAAATCCACGATATACAATACGTGTTACACTACAGAAGCCTCCGTGCCGCATCACATTTGCGATTAAATATGTGGTACGTCATTAGTACGACTGTGCTACACTTGTTCGGGAAAAAGTGGTACAATTGTTGAACCACCAGTCCAGTAAGGGATGAACTATTAAAATTTAAAGACATTTTGGCAAAACTGCGGCACGCAGAAACAGTCGCGCAAAAATTCAGCCAGTCCATCTCTGCTCCGTCTCTGCTGAAGATCTCGCAGGACGAGCTGGACCACACACGTCGTCGGCTTTCGACTGCTTGCCCGTGATCTCCTTCAGCCGTTCACACACTCCAGTGTCCTTTGCGCGTACACACGTCCACTTAAAAAACCGCCTTTTTCTGTCTAATTCCGGCCTTAATCAGTGTTTAGGTTTGAGGAATCGACATAAATCATGCCTCTAAGCATGCTGGGCTGCCGTATTTGGGGACTTGCGGACACGACAAACAGGACATTTCTTAAGTCGACCCGTTTGTGGTGCTGTGGCGGGAAAATATTACACGCTGGTTTCTTGAAGTTGTCATTAGGCGCTTTTTTCACGTTGTTATGGTCTATTTTTAGGTTGACGGATTGCGAAATAGAGAAATTCGATTATAGAAGACCGATTGAATGTGTTTTCAATGTCATTGTAACAATAAATAAGACCGTTGTAATCAATCATTAAAATAAATTTCAATTTTCTGGAATGATTGGGTAAACTTATCAAAAACTAGGCAAACAATCTATCTATTCTAGAGAAAGGGTGAATTTTTTAGATTTACTCCAATGGCCAATTGTTATAGTACTGTCATAATTCTGACTCAGCTAATGCGTAACACACGTCGTATTCTGAAGTCTACTCAAACAATAGAAGATTAACCCGCTTCTTATGACAGGGCTGAAGTTTCGTGGCTGAAACAAATGGACAGTTATAGTCCGTTCACGAAAGGTTGAGAACATAGTAGGCGTTTCTTTATTTATCTGAAGTTGGCAGTATTTGCTGTCATAACGTAAAATGAATTCAATGTTGCCGAATGTACCCGGCCTCGTCCGACGAGCTTGCGAGTTATCAGACAACTCTATGCAATATTGACAACATTGCGTATCAATCTGACAAGAAATAAACATCATAACCTAAAATTTTAATATACACAGTGGAATATGTCAAATTATCATGGCCAACCGACGGCTCAACCTTTCGTGAACGGACTATATCTACGCTGATTCAGCCTCTATGACCAGTATGAATAACCTTCAAAACACTCCCCTAGATGTACATACTTAAATATATACTACGATACCCAATCTTCTTATCAAAACCAAGCACCGTTAAGGACTACACAGGCCTCAAGCCAGCTGACTTTCCCTCCACCCACTCAACCATTCGCTACTAATCAGGAACCAGTCACAACGAAGTTATTTTCGTAATTTGACGAGCAATAACGAATTTCGAAGGAGCAAGGCGCTCGTTATCGACTTCTCACCTGGGAAAAATTGAAACTTTTAACGAACAGTAATGAATATTTAACGACTCCTAAGTACATATTGTAGTTTCAGCATAGATTTGTTGATAAACTCGCTTCTTATGACAGGGCTGAAGTGTAACTCTCTTCCAAAACAGATACTTAATTATATACCTCGATCGCCTATCTTCTTATCAAAACCAAGAACCGTTTAGCACTACTTACAAGAGTTCCCACGAACCAGCTGACTTTTCCACGATACCTACTCAACCATTCGATACTAATCAGGAACCAGTCAACCAGTCACAACAAAGTAACACAATGAAGTTGTTTTCGTAACTTCACGAGCAATAACGAATTTCGAAGAAGCAAGGGGACCGTTATCGACTACTCAACTGGGAAAATTGGAACATTCGACGAACATTTAGCGACTCCTAAGTACATATTGTAGTTTCAGCATAGATTCTCGCTTCTTATGACAGGGTTGAAGGTTCGTGAATAAAACAAATGGAGAGTTATCTACGCTGATTCAGTGAATTAGCTTGTGAGATTGTGATAATTACACACAAAACTGTCTACTCGCTGAGTAGCCAACAATCTAGTGATCCAAGTGAGGTTTATGTTTGTATCGTTGTCTAGGATTTAAGATAAATGTTAAATACGTTCTCAAATTCAAGATCTAGGAACCACCGAGTAGATGAGAACTCGCAAATTGTTTAGTAGCAATACTGTGATTACACACAGCTTTCAACTTCAGTCGCAGCTTTTTTACAATCAGATAGTTGGCTTGTGAACGCGATTACACTGAGCGAATTTACAATCAGCTACTAAATTCGCTCAGTAGGTAGCAGCTTGTGAAGTATTTTAAGTTAATCGACCCATTATATACTACGATCCCCAATCTTCTTATCAAAACCAAGCATCGTGTAGGATTACTCAAAAGAGTTCCCACAAGCCAGCTGACTTTTCCACGACACCTACTCAACCATTCGCTACTAATCAGGAACCAGTCACAACAAAGTAACACAATGAAGTTGTTTTCGTAACTTCACGAGCAATAACCAAATTCGAAGGAACAAGGGGCCCGTTATCGACTACTCACCTGAGAAAAATTGGAACATTCAACGAACAGTAAAATGAACATTTAACGACTCCTAAGTACATACTGTCGTTTCAGCATAGTTGTGTTGTTGAACTCGCTTCTTATGACAGAGCTGAAGTTTCATGGTAAAAACCAATCGAAAGTAACCTATGCTGATGCAGTCTGTTTGACCAGTACGAGTAAAATTCGATCAAAACACTCCTTAAAAGATGCTCGATTCAATCCCTAATCTTCTTATCAAAACCAATTACCGCTAAAGAATACTTAATAGAGTTCCCACAAGCCAGCTGACTTTCCACCCACTGAACCATTCGCTACTAATCAGGAACCAGTCACAACAAAGTAACACAATGAAGTTGTTTTCGTAACTTCACGAGCAATAACGAAATTCGAAGGAGCAAGGGGCCCGTTATCGACTACTCACCTGGGAAAAATTGGAACATTCAACGAACAGTAAAATGAACATTTAACGACTCTTAAGTACATATTGTAGTTTCAGCATAGATTTGTCGCTGAACACGCTTCCTATGACAGGGCAGAAGATTCGTTAACATAACAAATGGAGAGTTATCTACGCTGATTCAGGTTGTATGACCAGTACGAATAAACTTCTCTCAACACAATCCAACACAGGTACTTAATTAAATACTTCGATCGCCTATCTTCTCATCAAAATCAAGAACTGTTCAGGACTACTTACAAGAGGTCCCACAAACCAGCTGACTTTTCCACGACACCTACTCAGCCATTCGCTACTAATCAGGAACCAGTCACAACAAAGTAACACAATGAAGTTGTTTCAGTAACTTCACGAGCAATAACGAAATTCGAAGGAACAAGGGGCCCGTTATCGACTACCCACCTGGGAAAAATTGGAACATTCAACGAACAGTAAAATGAGCATTTAACGACTCCTAAGTACATATTGTAGTTTCAGCATAGATTTGTTGTTGAACTCGCTTCTTATGTAAAGGCTGAAGATTCGTGAATAAAACAAATGGAGAGTTATCTACGCTGATTCAGCCTGTATGATCAGTACCAAAAAACTTCTTTCAAAACAATCCAACACAGGTACTTAATTATATACTTCGATCGCCTATCTTCTTATCAAAACCAAGAACCGTTCAGGACTACTTACAAGAGTTCTCTCAAACCAGCTGACTTTTCCACGACACCTACTCAACCATTCGCTACCAATCAGGAACCAGTCACAACAAAGTAACACAATGAAGTTGTTTTCGTAACTTCACGAGCAATAACAAAATTCGAATGAGCAAGGGCCTGTTATCGACTACTCACCTGGGAAAAATTGGAACATTCAACGAACAGTAAAATGAACATTTAACGACTCCTAAGTACATATTGTAGTTTCAGCATAGATTTGTCGCTGAACACGCTTCTTATGACAGGGCCGATGGTTCGTGAATAAAACAAATGCAGAGTTATCTACGCTGAGTCAGCCTGTATGACCAGTACTAATGAACTTCTTTCAAAACAATACAACACAGGTACTCAATTATAATGCTTCGATATCTTCTTATAAAAACCAAGAACCGTTCAGAACTACTTACAAGTGTTCCCACAAGCCAGCTGACTTTTCCACGACACCTACTCAACCATTCGCTACTTATCAGGAGCCAGTCACAACAAAGTAACACAATGAAGTTGTTTTCGTAACTTCACGAGCAATAACGAAATTCGAAGGAGCAAGGGGCCCGTTATCGACTGCTCACCTGGGAAAAATTGGAACATTCAACGAACAGTAAAATGAGCATTTAACGACTCCTAAGTACATATTGTCGTTTCAGCATAGATTCGTTTTCGTCGAACTCGCTTTTTATGACTGAGATGTAGTTTCATGGTAAAAACAAATCAAAAGTAACCTACACTGCTTCGGTATGCTTGACCAGTACGAGTGAATTTCGATCAAAACACTCCTAAAAAGATGCTTAATTCTATACATACTTTAGATAGTAGATAGTAGATAGTAGATTTATTAAATTCAAAAGTTATTGTATACATACAATAAAATTGATTATCGTCAAATTCATTAATTATTACAAAAAGTGAAATATTCGGACAATGAATATGGTTCACACTCTATAACTAGCTCATGCAGGGTTTTCTTGAAAATTTTTACATTTCTCATCATTCTAAATTTACTAGGAAGACAATTGTACAATTTCATTCCAAGATAAAGTGGAGATTTTTCAGTTATTGCCAGAGAATGATGTGGATAAAAAAAGGTTTCTTTCTTCTTGTCAAATTAACATTTCTGTGGACTTCAAAATAATGGGGATGAAGATACATGAAGACAAGAACTTTATATATAAATAAACCATAAACTGTTAATAAGTTGTTTTGCTTGAAATGTCCTCTACACGATTCCCTATAATTTAACCCCAATAATGTTCTCAACATAGACTTCTGTCTTAAAAACACTAATTCAGACAGCGAACTACCTCCCCAGAAAATTATGCTATAACTTATTAAAGACTGAAAGTTCGCAAAATATACCATCTTCAAAGTTTGAAAGTCCATTCTAGTTTTTAGAACACACACTGAATATATCACCGAGTTTAGCCTCTTTACAAGATTGTCTATGTGAAAGTTCCACTTTAAGTGGTTATCTAGATGAACACCCAGAAATTTTGCACTTGTGGACACAGTTACACAATCTTTAACAACCTGAGGTACACTAACAGTAGATCTATCAGTACTGAAGACCATACACTCACTCTTTGCAACATTCAGGACAAGACGATTCTTCGTGCACCATTTATTAACATCATCCAGAATTGTCTGAACCATCTCCAAGGTGAACCCAAAAGATGGGGATCTCAAGATAACATTAGCGTCGTCAGCAAATAACAAACACTCCAAAAAGCTTCGATCGCCTATCTTCTTATCAAAACCAAGAACCGTTCAGGACTACTTACAAGAGTTCCCATAAGCCAGCTGACTTTTTCACGGCACCCACTCAACCATTCGCTACTAATCAGGAACCAGTCAGAACAAAGTAACACAATGAAGTTGTTTTCGTAACTTCACGAGCAATAACGAAATTCGAAGGAGAAAGGGGTCCGTTATCGACTACTCACCTGAGAAAAATTGGAACATTCAACGAACAGTAAAATGAGCATTTAACGACTCCTAAGTACATATTGTCGTTTCAGCATAGATTCGTTTTCGTCGAACTCGCTAAAAAGATGCTTAATTCTATACATACTTCGATCGCCTATCTTCTTATCAAAACCAAGAACCGTTCAGGACTACTTAGAAAAGTTCCCACAACCAGCTGACTTTTTCACGACACCTACCCAACCATTGACTACTAATCAGGAACCAGTCACAACAAAGTAACACAATGAAGTTGTTTTCGTAACTTCACGAGCAGTAACGAAATTCGAAGGAACAAGGGGCCCGTTATCGACTACTCACCTGGGAAAAATTGGAACATTCAACGAACAGTAAAATGAGCATTTAACGACTCCTAAGTACATATTGTCGTTTCAGCATAGATTCGTTTTCGTCGAACTCGCTAAAAAGATGCTTAATTCTATACATACTTCGATCGCCTATCTTCTTATCAAAACCAAGAACCGTTCAGGACTACTTAGAAAAGTTCCCACAACCAGCTGACTTTTTCACGACACCTACCCAACCATTGACTACTAATCAGGAACCAGTCACAACAAAGTAACACAATGAAGTTGTTTTCGTAACTTCACGAGCAGTAACGAAATTCGAAGGAACAAGGGGCCCGTTATCGACTACTCACCTGGGAAAAATTGGAACATTCAACGAACAGTAAAATGAGCATTTAACGACTCCTAAGTACATATTGTCGTTTCAGCATAGATTCGTTTTCGTCGAACTCGCTAAAAAGATGCTTAATTCTATACATACTTCGATCGCCTATCTTCTTATCAAAACCAAGAACCGTTCAGGACTACTTACAAGAGTTCCCACAAGCCAGCTGACTTTTTCACGACACCCACTCAACCATTCGCTACTAATCAGGAACCAGTCACAACAAAGTAACACAATGAAGTTGTTTTCGTAACTTCACGAGCAATAACGAAATTCGAAGGAGCAAGGGGCCCGTTATCGACTGCTCACCTGGGAAAAATTGGAACATTCAACGAACAGTAAAATGAGCATTTAACGACTCCTAAGTACATATTGTAGTTTCAGCATAGATTTGTTGTTGAACTCGCTTCTTATGACAGGTGTTAAATTGCCTTGGAGACGGGCACATCATCAGGAGGATTTGAAGAAGCGATATCGGGGAATATTTATTGGTCATAATATGAACAATGTGTGTGTTCCACAGTCAGTTCAGCCAACCATTCGGTGCTTTATGAGTGAAAAGTTTATGACTATTGCATAGGAATCACCATAATATAATCATGTTTAATGCCAACTACTCTTTCGCAAATCGCACAAGTCGTATAGTTAGGAATCCAGGACGAAATAGGGTGGTGCAGAATTGAATTCGAGGTCACCTACAAATTTTCTGGAATTCTTATTTTATAATTATGAAGGAGAAGGATGAATGATCAAGGACTCCTGCAAATACAATGAAACAATTGGAAATAATTCGGGGAATTAACAAGATGTTTCAAGCTGAATACTGAAAATGGATAGGTATGTATATGTCTATTCAAATCCTTAAGGTTGATGGATCTAATCTAATAGTCGAATATCTTCAAAACTAGAAATCTTCTCGGGTCCAACTTTCATATTCAGGTGCTCTATTAAGATATGACTTTGTGGGGGAATGATAGAGAGATTTCACCTTCAATGGCCGGAATATCTCAAATAAGTTCATCTTAATGTCCAAATAAATTTCAATACGAATTTGAAACTTTATTTATCGAATATTCGCTGAACTAGAAATCCGATTGGTTGAAATTTCACATTGAGTTGGCCCATAATATTTTAAAGATTGGTTAAAGATCCTTTGAATAGAAAATTGAAGAGAACTATTCAAAATCTAATACCAAAAACGGTTTGGCATTTTACCCATGATTATTGCCTTTATGGTGTGTCGATAAAAAAAATAATCTTTAAGCATATTAGCTAAAAAATGTAACTTGTCTGCTTTGAAAGTTGCAAATTGAATTAATTGATGAATATATAAAAAGGTTTCTCTGAAGAAGCTCCGAAAAGCTTTCGAATGCTCGCAAAGACTTTTCTCAAAATCTTGACAACTTAGAAACGCATTGAATAATTTCGCATTGTCTCAAGGAATAAATGGCCCGGCTAGTGTTTGAATTTCATACTAGAGGACAGCTGGGCCCGTATTCTGGACAAGTGATCTTTCGATGCGTATACAAACTTCACTGCGCGAGTCCATCTTTTACCTGTAAAAATGCACACCGCGCAATGAAGTATTCGCTTTAAAAGATCACTTGTAGAGAATACGGAGCCTGGTTCTTAAGTTTTTGAGCTCTTGTTCTTCTCAAACGAGTGCTCAAATGTCTGTAATTTTCGAATTTTGGACCGAAAATTGTCTCAAACGATAGGGTTTGACTACCTGATGACGAATTCGTGGTCGAATTCAATTTTGTCCGTGGGGCCGTCTGACCGGCCGTTAGCCCAATAACTTTCGAAGGGATTGTTCTAGAGACTTGAAATTTTCAGGATGAGTTCGGGTCCAAAATGGCTCGGTTGAGTTGGTTAACCAGTCAAATCGTACAGGGTTTTCCATAAAATATGGTCATTCAAAATTTTTGTTCCTCAAAGTCTCAGAAAAAACGAAGTCAATCGAAATGAAATGTTACAGCCAAATGCAAGATGCTCATAACAAGCCTCATGCAAATTTTTGGGGCCATAGTGTGAACAGATCCATAGACAATTCAATTGGAATATTAAAAAAAAAATCATATTTCCATAAAAAGATATCTGATTCGAGTGATTTTTTTTTAATGAAGATCGATATACTGAATGTTCATCAAAAATTTCGTGGCCATAGTATTAACGGAACCATAGAAAATTCAATTGGAAAATTGAAAACAAGAATTTTATTTCCATAACAGGATATTCGATTGGATTGAAATTTTTTCTGTGAAGATAGATTGATGTACTGAATATTCATGCAAAATTTTGTGGCCTGAATGTTAACAGAACCATAGAAAATTCAGTTGGAATATTGACAGACGAATCAAAAATATTTCCATAATAGAATATCCGATTCGAGTTTTTATTCTGAGAATGAAAACTAGTATACTGAATTTATTTTTTTTAATTTATATTTTTCACATACATATTTCATTTTCTGAATAATTTTCAGAACATTTCGATTGTAACGAGATTCTGCATTTATATTTTTGGTATCAATCTCAAATCCCATATAAAATTTGAGGTAATAGTCTTCTATTGCTCCACCAAAGAACGAGCACCCAAAAGCTCATCACTATAAATAAATATGTACTCTTCTGGTTCAGTATGCAATAATTTGGTTGATTAACATGGGTGCAAAATCTGAACGCTACTTAAATCCTTCCTGATCTTCACTAGCCTTCATAACCCATACAATAAATTCAAGAACATCTATTTGCCTCCCTGATTCCATACGTCAATTTTGCCATGTCCTACCAGACCATTTCCTTGTACCTCATCTGATTATAATTTGGCGCACGAGTGCATAACTCATTCAAAATACTCTATGCTTGTACCGGTTGACGTCTCGAATGTGAGGTTTGTTTGATATTGAAGATCTGCTTAAATATATCAACCTCGATGATGGTTTTCTGTTTCTAGGCATGTCTATTTAAAATTATGCTTCTCGCTCTCATATGCCTGAGGAATTGGTCGTAAATATGGTCTGATGCGAGACTGAAATAGAAGATGGCAGAGTTGTGGGTTTAATTGTCGTGTGGATAGACGATGCTATTTTATTAGGTGTATGATTTTCGTATACAGAGTGGCAAACTTCACATACACTGTGAAAATTAAACTTTCAATAAAAGCAACAGAAATCTGGTGCTTCCATTCGAAAAAACATAACTTTGGGTCATATCTTCGTAATTAGAAATCATGCTGATCAGAAAAGCACGCCTTTCATTTCTACTCAAAAAAGTGCCTGTATTGTTTTTAGAAAACTTTTATAGTTTTCACTTCCAGTAACCGAAACAGAAATAATTAAATATTTTTTCAATTAAGTTGAAATGCTCCTGCAAAAACCTTCGCACTTATTTGTCAGGAGCAAATTAGTTTTGAAAAAATTGTTGCCAAACAGTGAACCTAAAAAAAGAAAATAAATGAAAAGGATAATGTAACATTTGGTGTCTATATCAGACACCTTCTTCAGACAAACTTGTTAAATCTTCGGATTTGTGTATTTTTTCGTTTGCAGTCTAATTGACATTGAAAGTTGTCAACACATGGAGATGTTGATTTATTTAATTTTGAAATTTCCTGATGTCATTTCCTCCTTCAATAAATCAATCCAAATGCGATCTATTCCAATAGAATAATTAGCCAAATTATCTACTTCATCTACCAAAATACATGTGGACCCTTAAATTTCATCTTATAAATATCAGGTTCCGTCATGATCTCCGCTATTTGAACATACATGATCAGCGATTTGTGATCTTGTAATGTTTCTTTTTTTTATGTTGTTCAAATAGCGGAGATCATATTATGAACTGAAACAACAGACATTTTTAATTATTTCTTTTTCAGAGACGGGGAGTGAAAATCTGAAAAGTTTTCTAGAAATGCAGAATCCTCCCAGATTATAATATTTCAATCGAAGCCTGTATTGTGTTTTAATTACAGAGATCTATCATAAGTATCAGCTGGGATATTCATTTTTTCGAAACTCCCTCTTTTATAATTTTTGCTTATAATTCTAAAATAAAAATGACTACTACTCTATTCAAAAAAAGGGAATGGAGTATCAAATTTTATCTATATCCTATGGTTTTCTGGTGAAACATCGAAATTTTCCCAACTTGTGTAGGATGAAACATTCCATATAAATATTTTTTTGAAAGTCAGTTTTTTCATAGCTGAATTTTTGTATCGAGACGAGCAATTTGCGATCACGAATTTCATCAACGGGTCAAATCACCCGAATACTTCTGGAATGATAATGATTTGAAATATTTTTTTGAATATTTTCGGAACTGAATATTCGATGGAGTATAAATTATATATTTTGGTTTTCCAGAACAAGTCATGAAGACAAAATTTCTTGAGAATCTCGTGAATAAAAGTCTCCAAACGAACGCATAGGTTTAATATTTCAGGCTCAGTGTGGTCGGAATATATTGGCAAATTGGGACCAATCGGTACTAGTACTGCCGAAAGCTTGAAAGAGATTTCAAATTTTACATATTGAATATTCTCGAAAATGAACTTCCGATACGGTGGAAATTTCATACTAAGATGTTGAATAACGATATTCGTAAAGCTTAAAGGCTTCGACTTATCATATCGCAGAAGTTTTGGGCTAGCCATATGAAATGTTGATAGAATCAAGTATTGAATCCTCTTGTTTGTACTATTGTACTTGCTCTTGATCTATAATTTGCATCGAATGCGTGAAAGTGCATATCGAAAGAAATGGATTGATCGAAAAACAAATGTATAATTTTCGTAAAATTATTAGTGTTACGAGAAATGTAACTGAAAATGGACTAAAAATGTACACAACTACACATAAGTGATATTTTGATTGATTCAAACTCGCTATGACAATATCGTAACACGTGTGTGTCATTGTCAACCAAATCAGTTTTATCAATTTCTTTTTCTATAGAAGAAGATACCTAGAAGTGTATATTTATTACCTAATAAATATAAAAATGAAATGGATGGAAAGTGTGACAAAATTTAAACATAAATACCCCTCTTCAATTTCTCCCCGAATACGTCCCTGACAATAATTATTCCCCTGCCACTAAACATTTTAACCTAACATATCTCATACTCAAAAATTAATGGCTTAATTTTATCGCGATGCATTCCTAAATTAACGATCAAAATTGAGCTCTGAAATATTTCTCCTTATCACACAAAGCTCCCAAATCATGAATAAAATATGCCTGTAAGTTATTATATTTCCATATCCAAAAAGGAAATACTACCTAATATGACAGCAATTTATGGTGACCAAGATAGAGCGAGAATGTGCGGAAATGGAATTCTTTTTGTTTCTGGCAATAAAATATAAGTGCTAGTAGGTAGGTGGCAAGATTTACTGTCTGGAAATGTTTCAAATGATACGGGAAGAATATAGTTATTTTACTCTTCGCTGTCATTCCACTCATATGTCGATACGAGGTTGCACACCAATTTTGTTGTTATAATTTCACAAATGGATGTTTCTTAGAGAAAAAGAATTTCATCTTCCGTAAACATTCTAATTTTCGAACGAAAGGAGCTAGAGACATGAAATTTTCAGGGTCGGAATAGCTCGGTTGAGAATATCTTGATTAGAAAATCTGGTAACTTCTATTTCGTGACAAAATTATATGAAAACTTGGACATTTTTTAGAGTGTACGATTATGTAAGGCAGAAATATCGCCGATTAGCTCCTTTATGGATTGGATCGATCGAGTGGTTATCTAATTTTCAATATTTGAAATTTGATTTCTCAAACATTTTCGAAAGGAATGATACGATTGATTCGAAATTTTTGATTAGCTGTCCAATAACGCTTTTGCAAAATTCGGAAGTTGTCGTGTTAATGTTCGTCCTTGAGTGAGAAATGATTTATAATTTTCAGAGCGAAATCAAGACAAAATTGCACCAGATTATTTCTAGACATACCTAAGATTTTGCTTTTTTGACATGAAAAATGTTTCCTCAAATCACTAGGACATTTCGGTACTGCAGCCAAAATTTCTCGAAGACAAAATCGAGAATCCCATACGGTAAGGAAATGTACTGTCAGGAAATTATATTTTCTTACAGCTGTTTTGTTTGATTCTCTTGATTTTTTTGACAAAAATTCACTGCCTCAACCACCTATGGAGGAATCCCAGTAATGGAAAATTCTCATAATATTTCCTTCAAGATTACAAGCAATAAAATTTATTGGTGTCAAGTTCGACAAAGCAACCTTAGTACGTTTCCATTGTAACCCGAATAATAACGTTGAGAATTTCAAAGCACCATTATCTTGTGAAAAAAATTATTCGCCATGCGCTGATTGATACGTATCTGTCGAATTTCAAAAGATTTTTGGAACATATTATGATTAACTCGAAGGAAAATACACATTCCTGGACTGTGGTGCTAATCTTCAGATAATCAATTAACTACTACTTTCAAGGCTTTACAAAAATCCGATAAGATGAACAATATCTCGATGTCCTAAAAATTTCTAGAATGATGCTCAACTAAGACAAGGTTCATTTATTATATGCGATGAACTCACTCTTACGCAATGGGTTCCCGATTTAATTTTTTTGAATTTCTTCACAATTTCAACTTTCAATGGCAACGATTATGCATTTTATGAGGAAAAATGATTCCTTAAGAACAGGCACTAGGTATATTGAGAAGTAATTTTTCCAATTTTGTGGCAAATCTGCTTATTTTGACATACTTTGTTACGCAATATCGTACGTACTTTTTCACACAAATTTCAATTTTATGTTGGTGCTTTAGTATAGTATATTTGAACCCCTAGCAGGCTGGGGTAGTTTTCATATTTTCCATTTTTATGTTTTTTGGGTTGCTGAACCCAAACTGAGGTTTGCTAACAAAATTTCGTGACGGAACATAGAAAAATACAAAAAAGAAGTAGAATTTCATTCTTGTTCAGTTTTTTTCTTATTACTCGGAAACTATCAACTTTTCGTGAAAAACCTTTTCATACAAAATGAAAGTACATACAATTTCCTACCAATTGTACTACCACAGCTTGTTCTGTGACAAACTACTCTGGCTCAAATTAAAGTTGACTCGAAAAATTTAAAAAAATTAATTCTTAGTTTATGTTTCATAAAACATGGCTATTTAAAACTTGTTCTTCAATATCTCAGACAAAACAAAACCAATCGAAATGAAATGTAGCGACCAAATGCAAGATGCTCATAATGAGCCTTAGGGGTCGTTTATACTGGCCCGTAACTTATGCCCTTAAATTATGAATGAAAAACTTCTAGGTAAGGGGGAATAAGTTAAAGTTCGAGTATATATATATAAAGTTACGGGCCAGTATAAACGACCCCTTATGCAAAATTGTGTGACCATAGTGTGAACAAAACCATAGAAAATTCCATTGGAATACCTATTGAAAAAAAGAATCCTTATAGGTACTTATTTCCATAACAAGATATCCGATTCGAGTCATTTTTTATGAATCGAGACTGATATACTGAATGTTCGTGCAAAACTTCAAGAGGATTGCATCATCGGAACAATAGAATTTTATTTTTTTTCATTTAATGAGTCATAGAAAACACCTCATTTTGAACTATAATTTGAGCCAGAACAGGTTGTCGCAGAAAAAGCTGTAGTAGTACAATTTGTAGGAAATTTTATGTACCTACTTTCATTTTGTATGGAAAGTTTTTCACCAAACGTTGATAGTTTCCGAGTAATAAGCAAAAAACTGACCAAGAATGAGATTTTTATTCTTTTTTGTATTTTTTTCTATGTTCCGTAGCGAATTTTGTTAGCAAACCCCAAATTCGGATTCGGCACCATAAAAAACATAAAAATGAAAAAATCAAAACTACCCCAAAACTTTTCTGCTAAAAGCCCAATGCGACTGAATTACTTGAAATTCTCCCGATTTATCTGTATTATCTGATATACAGGACTATTCTGGAAAACACCTTTCGGAATCTTAATTCCTAGAAAATAACGTGGAAAGCAATTCTTAAGTAAAAGTTTCATTCTAACACTCGTTCATTCAAGAACGCGTATAAGAATATTGATGCTTATTTTAAATGACTATAATAATCTACGCATTCATTTTCATTCTGACACATGAAACCTCATCATTTAAATTTTCTTCAAAGATATCTTAAACCAATCAACTGGCATTATAATGATGTATTTATCACCATGGTCTTTTTAAAATCTTTTTATAGTACGACATAAATTTCCCAATGACACTAAAGGGTTATTAAAACAAGCCGAACAATGTTATCTGGATCACATTCACAGGTGACGATGAAAATCCTAGCTGTGAATATATCGGCTTTACATAAAGTTTTCATTGCTATAAATTTTCGATGTCCAGGTATATCTTTCTCATTGTAAAGTGAGCAAGTATGGCTTTCAGCAGTGAACTGGGAATTAAAAACACATGTTTAATGAAGAACAGATTTTTTAAGTGTTGTTTCGGGTACAGGTTTGTTCTTTGTTAGGTATAAATGGGTCAACACATAGAAATGTAAAAATTTTTCAATGAATATAAATAATTTATTCATGTTTAATGCAAGGTCAATATTATACAGGGGTCCCATTACTCGACGTCAACCCGGAAACCGGCTGAAAAGCAAGTAATGCTGGTTGTCAGAAAAATATAAAAAAAAAATCTAAGTTGCATGATTTTAAAATAATGAGCATTTAAAAAACACGCAAAATTCCACACCCTGTGGCAGTCTTTTCGCTCCTGTTGCCACAAATATCAACTTTTTCCAACTTTTTTCTTTGCTGTGTAACCTTGAATAATGCTTGTCTGAACTGTAATCAAAATTTTGATACCAGCTGCTCTAGGTTTCATAAAAATAGGGCTTACTTCTCGGAAAAAAAATTCGAAATAAACAATTGCCTAGTTTCAACTGACTGTATTGAAAAAAAATGTACTACGTAGGTTTGGCATGTTTTTTCAAAAGTTGGCGCATTTAGTGAGGATTCCAAAATGGTATAATACTTGTTTAATTATAGCTGCCGTAGTTCAAATTTATTTTCGATTGCCTAGGTTCAAGTCCGGTGAACGGGCCGGCCACGAGATTGGACCAGAAAATCCGATCCATCTTCCGGGAAAAAATGTTATCAGAAAAAAAAATTTGCAGAGAAAATAATTTTTCCAGAAAAAATTTTTCCTGAGAAATTTCTCTGAAAATTTTTTTTCTGGTAACATTTTTTCCCGGAAGATGGATCGGACGTTCTGGTCCAATCTCGTGGCCGGCCCGTTCACCGGACTTGAACCCATTGGACTCTATTACTGGGAGCAGTTAACGAAAAAGTTTAATCAAAGGCAATCGAAAATAAATTTGAACTACGGCAGCTGCAATTAAACAAGTATTATACCATTTTGGAATCCTCACTAAACGCGCCAACTTTTGAATAAACATGCCAAACCTACGTAGTACATTTTTTTGTCAATACAGTCAGTTGAAACTAGGCAATTGTTTATTTCGAATTTTTTTTCTGAGAAGTAAGCCCTATTTTTATGAAACCTAGATCAGCTGGTATCAAAATTTTGATTACAGTTTAGACAAGCATTATTCAAGGTTACACAGCAAAGAAAAAAGTTGGAAAAAGTTGATATTTGTGGCAACAGGAGCGAAAAGACTGTCACAGAGTGTGGAATTTGCGTGTTTTTTTCAAATGCGCATTATTTTAAAATCATGGGACTTAGTTTTTTTTTATATTTTTCTGATAACCAGCATTACTTACCTTTCACCCGGTTCCGGTTGACGTCGAGTAATGGGACACCCTGCATAGAACAACTATTATGGTGATATTTTCAGTTATAAATTGTAAAAAATCGATATAGTATTATATATTAGGATATGTTTCCGAATGAGATTATTTAAGGTACTTTTGATCAAGTACCTGTAATTTTATATAGATCCTTCCGAAATTTTTAACTACTGAGTTTTGTATAGGTAACCGTATAGTAATGTCGAAAGCAAGTTCGTGGGTGATACTATTATATCGCTATTCATTTCGATTCATTGAATTCTATTCACATATAGTGAATACTTATAACAAAGGGAAGTTATCATGTTGGACCAATGAATTCTCCCCCAACTTGTTCGTAAACATCCCAAGGGATTTGTACAAAGCTCAACACGTATGAGATTGAAAGCCCAATGATGGTTAGGTTACATTGCGCGAAACCTTATAATCACTCACAGTTTGGAACTGAAAGTGACCCTCTAACCATTAAGTACATCAAACATTAATGAATAATTCGAGGCAAGATTTGATTGAATATTATATTATGTATACGTTTATTCTGCCATCAGCCGTATGTGAACATAATCGAAATATAATACTATCGATAGTTTGATTCAGTGCTTTTTGCCTTTTGTTTTTAATGGGAAAACAGTGGCTCATGAAATGATGAAAAAATTATTAGTTATTTTGAGGGTTTCCTCGAACCTCAGCCAAATTTTGGTGGAATTGTTAAACGTATCTAAGCAATTTTGTAGGTTATACTTATAGCAAGTGCCAAACTTACCATAAGAAACGACGGGCTTTTCCTCGAATTTTTTCGATGTTTTTGCAATAGTTATTAAATATATTTGAAATAAAATGAATCAAATAGTCATGTTAAAATGTTCAGAGAGGCTTTAAACTTAATAAAGCGGTAATTCAGTGTTTTTGTAGGGAGAAGAGTGACTTTAAGATGAAATATTTTTCGGACTTTGGAGGCTCATATCTTCCAAACTAAGACAGATCGCTAATTGTTTTCTTCACTAATATTGTTCAGGGAGCCAATATGAATACAACGGTAAAATTTATGGATATCTGCTGAATCCCAAAATTCAAACAGTTTTATTTTTTTTTCGAAATGTTCCACAAATTTCAAAAATGTGAAAAAATTCCATGGTATAAAGGACCAAAGCAAACATTTTATTTCAAGAAATGGCGGTGGACATCTCGAAGAACACCGAAAAACGAATGACTAATTTTTTTTTCTAAGAATCGATTTTTCAGCTGAAATTAATTAAAAATTATAAGTCTATTCCTTTAATTGCAAAGAATCTAGACAAAAATCACCATTCGAAAATTTTGGATTTCACAAAGAAAAAAATAAAATCGAAAAAAGTGTTGTTTAGAGAAATTTCAAAAAAGTCTAGAGATAAAAAGATGAAAAGTTGGCTGAATTATTTTCATTCAATATCTAAACGATCCCCTCAATATGAATCGAAAAGGCCGCTAGGGGGCCGATGTGATTTGCAAACCTGTAGGTATATCAAATATGGCTTGTGTATATCACAGTATTGGTTCAGAAAAAATATGAACGATAAACCATACATTTCTACGTATTATTTAAGAGCACAGAGAAACAAACATTCTCATTTCCTTTCATCTGAACGGTGTCGAAACTCATGTAGGTCTAACTTACAAGACTCACCCTGTATAAACTCTCACCTATTAGCTATTATTTTCGAGCGATCATTCTACTTAAAGAGTGCTTTTTCGTTTTGCCCAAATGCCTGTAATTTTCGAATTTTGAGCCGAAAATGCTCTCAAACGATAGGTTTCGACTACTTGATGACGAATCCGTTGGTCAAATTCAATTCTGTCTGTGGGGCCGTCGGTTAGCACTATAATTTTCGAAGGGATAGCACTATTGCTCCACCAACGAACGAGCGTTCAAAGCACCTGCTCAGAGCTTTTCTTGAATTTTTTTAATTTTACAAACTAACTCTGTCATTCTTCACTAGTTTTCACAGCAAATCTTCTACTTCTTGAGCATAAAGCCGGGTTTAGACGAAGCGTACCTACTCGCGCACCAGCCTCGCTTCCGCTCCCTCGCATAGTGTAAACATGCTCCTCGCCATGAGGCCCCTCGTCCTCGGTTTGAGGCCATTGCCGGTCGGTTTTCAGTCGCGCATCAAAGAAACCTCGCTGTGTCGTTTGAACAAGCTTCTGGAGCTAGCCGAGTCTCGGACTTTATACTAGGCTGATTACTACCTCGCCTTCATCCTGGCTCACCCTTCTAGGCGAATCCAGCGCATAGTGTAAACACTGGCGCGAGGATGAGTTTTGGTGCGCGAGTAGGTGACGAGGTTTGACTCGCGAGTGGGTGCGCTTCGTCTGAACCCGGCTCAAGAGAAATGAAAGGGGCCAAAAAGCGCACCATGCGGAACACCATCACCACAATGAATATCGGTCAAGGACATATAAAGAGTAACCCTAGATGAATCTGAATCGTCATACGAATGATCCTAATTATTCAGTTTATTTCACACTAATGATTTCGTAATAAACGAAATGAACTCTTTCCATTTCGTGACATGGATTAACTAGACTAGACTTATTCGGGCTGCCAAATCAACGATTCACTTTGCATGTCACAATAAATTATTATCGAATTATTGTTCCTTTTTAAGAAGCCATTTTCGGTCTCGTTGTTACCGAAGCATAAAATAAACAGTTTCTCGGGTTTCTTAATTGAAATATTGCAGCCGATTTTCTAATTTTCCATGAATTCATGTCGTTCGCTGTGTTCTACATGGCTTTCCTGCATAAAATTTACATTAACCGGCCATATTGCTAATAGATGTATTGTAAATGTTATATTTTCGGCAATGAGAAAATGGTTGGTTCGTGTTTTGGGGCAATTCCGAATCGATGCTTCATTTTGGCGAAAGTCGTAAATAATAGGTGGGAATAGAACGGTACGGCAATGATGGCGGTATGATCGATGAGGGAATGCTGAAGAGCCTCTGTTAAATTATCCTAGAAGAGTTTTCAAAATAGTTATTTTTCTATCTAGAGCGAAAAGTTGTAATTTGCCGATCCAGATATGTACAATATTCTTATTACAACCGTTTGAAAAATGAAAAAAATCAAGCATTTATTCTAAAATATTCGTTTCTAAATATTAATAGACTATAAGCAATCCAGTTACTATGGAGAATCGAATGACATAGAAATAAATTAGATCTATGGATGCTATCGATATTTTTTGAAGGATGTCAATATAATAATTTATGAAAATTTGATCATTCTGAAACGAAGAATTCCATTAATGCTAATGATGATACATATATGCTGCCATACCGACTATAATCTCAAAGAAAATACCGTAAATGGTATACAGATGGTTCCAAAACCTCTACAGGAGCAGGCGTCGGGATATACGGGCCAAGCACCAAGTGTGCACTGTCGCTGGGCTCCTATATGAGCGTCTTTCAAGTGGAAATCTTAGCTATTGAAAGATGTCTAGATATAAATCTAGAAAGAAACTATCAGAAGTGTGATATAGCCATACACTCAGATAGTCAAGCTGCTATTAAAGCACTGACCTCCTACGTCATCGATTCTAAGATGATCTGGGAGTGCCGGAACAAACTCAACAAGCAATTGCACCTCCTCACTGGCTTTCTTACAGGACATAGTCGCCTCAGGAAGCACCTGTTGAGGATGGGATTGTCGGACACTGACGAGTGTAGGTTCTGTGGGGAGGAGAAGAAACCCCCACTCACCTAGTCACGGAATGCCTTGGCATTACGAGCCTGAGGAGGAAATGCCTTGGACAAGAAACTTGCAAGAGTGAGGAACTAGCCTCGTTGAAGCCTTCACAGTTACTAGATTTCATTAGATCTCTAAAACTGGAAGGCGAGCTGTGAAGGTTTTTGGCCAGAACAGCTCTGTAAGGGGGCACAATAGACCTTAAGGTCGCAGTGAACTGTAACCCCTCTGTAAACTATCAACTATCAACTATGCTCCCATTGGCGTAGCGCAAAATTCGGGGCCCCCCCGCAAAATTTCAGTTGGGAGCCCATTTACTGCTCTTTATTTTGGCTTGTATTGCTTTTAGTAGCGGGGCCTGCCGCACGACGGGGTCTTCGGGGACCTCCGCTACGCCTCTGTTCGCTCCCATAAATGAAATTTCATAATTTCTAATTATGAACTAATTGTATAATTATTAGATGTATTGATCATATTTTGAGGGAATTATAAATAACGAATTTAACAAATATTCACATGTCGTAAGAGAGTGTGCGTGAAAGTACTTTTGGAGACGAAAACTGTGGGAAAGCAGTTATATGTATAGGCTCGATTATAGGAAAAACATTTTTTCATCACATTTAGCCTGTACCTATAGAATATACCTATCATTATCATATGATTCTAAAGTTTTCCAAAAATTTTCCATATACAATGTAACTGAACGAAGTAACGTCTGGAAAATTTTACTGGAAATTGAAGCGCCACAATCAATTAGTCCAAATATTGAAATCTTTATTCGTTTGATCAAATTCATAAAAATGTCCTACAAGTTAGATAATCGAAAAAAAGTTATAATATTAGTATAGCTTGAGCGAAATTTCTATTAATTATTTGCGTATTACAATAGTGACCGAAATTGGCATACAAATACATTTTCATTCCTTGCTTCATGAGCTGCATGATATAAAAATGCTTTATCGCCGTATCTGAGAAAAACGAAAAATGTGCCAAATCTTGAATAAATTCTCATGATTCAGGCTTTTTTTCCATCCAGTGAAAATATATTCGTATTCACCCTTTTGCCTATAGCTACTGAAGCAAAGAATTAACGTTTTCAATTTCCAGTCAAGTTTAAAATATTTTTCAGGAAAAATAAATAAATTCACAAAGAAAATCAGCACTAAGATTGTCTGAGTTTTCATCCGAATTCAAACCTGCTAATGAATAAAATCTATATGCATGATATAAAAATGCTTTATCGCCGTATCTGAGAAAAACGAAAAATGTGCCAAATCTTGAAAAATTCTCATGATTCAGGCTTTTTTTCCATCCAGTGAAAATATATTCGTATTCACCCTTTTGCCTATAGCTACTGAAGCAAAGAATTAACGTTTTCAATTTCCAGTCAAGTTTGAAATATTTTTCAGGAAAAATAAATAAATTCACAAAAGAAAATCAGCACTAAGATTGTCTGAGTTTTCATCCGAATTCAAACCTGCTAATGAATAAAATCTATATGATTCAATATTCGAAGAAGTAATCATTAAAAATATTCCTGAAATTCATGTCAATATTTGCAATTCATATTTTAACTTTGGTCTTTTTCAGAATATCTTGCTGGATTTCCCAAGGGTTTTATGATAATCACTTTCTGAGTAATAAAAAAAATATAGGAATTTTGACTTTCTATATTCAGCAATATTTTGGAACCAGAATATGAAATCATCACTTAAAATTGAGATGACTTATTGACTCAGGATTGTATGTACTTTTAGCACCTTATATTTTCAAATTGGTCCATCGAGTGTTAACTAATATTATACCTACTCTATTTGATAATTTTCCATATAAGATACTACGTTATAAGGATTGGAATTATGAAACATTTCCAGGAAAACTGCTCCGATAGAGTAACTATATTATGACGATAAATTGCAGAGATGTGGACAAAATTATATTTAGTATAATAGTCGTTATCGGAAACTTACTCAGGGTTACTAACTCGATCCATTGGGTCACGTGACGGATCTACTCGGATCACAGACCCGGGATCTAAGTTTACGAACACATCAGGCTTAGGATTTATAGTGACAGTCGTATCAATAACATAACCAAATATTTCATGGATTTATTTTTCCAGTCCCTGTTTATTTTCGGATTGTCTCTAGCTTTGCTTGCATTTAAGAGCTTTGTGAAATCTCTCTTATAGTTTCTGGTGTGCCCTTCCATGTTTAATGTTATTTTTGAGTACCTATGTTGAAGAAGTAGAGAATTTATTTTTTCAGCTCCAGTTCATTTATTGATTGTCTCTAGCTTTACTTGGATTTATTGGCTTCTGTAAAATCTTTTTGATCTCTAGGTACCTATGTTGAAGAAGAAAAGAAGTCTTTAGTTATAACGCAGAAAGATCTGCATACATCGTTATAAAGAAGATGTTTCACATTATTTTCTCGGCTAATGGAACCACACATTTAACACTGAACCAGATTCTCTTCTCTTTCCATAATTTTTAGGAATAGAATATATGTTATTACTAAGAAAAGAGTATAAGACTTATTCCCGCCTTTTTCAAATACAAAATTGAACTGCAGTGCTCATGCGCTGACTCTACGACCCTGCTCTCGTGTAGGATCAACCTGAGTCAGTGATCGAGTTAATAGCACTCTACTTTCTGAACACGGGTTGGATGTTCGGGTTAGGTGAACGAACACGAAGGAAAGGGATCGAGTAAGTATTCGAAAACGCCTAATAATCTCTCCAAATTGGAGAAGAGCTTATTTCAAATCGCTATGCCTCATTTACATTCAATGAAAAAATATGTTCCTAAAACGGCTCCAATCTCCAATTCTACAACTATTCCACATTTCAGTAACCCTACATCCCGACAAAATGATGTCATTAGAGTCTCAGTTGACCGCAGAGAGTGCATAAAAAAGTCCGAGCATAATTTTGAACGGTTACCACCACAGGTAGATCTAGAAATCCTTATATCTCATTATGTGGAAATTAATTACGAC
This sequence comes from Propylea japonica, assembly GCA_013421045.1. Taxonomy (NCBI): domain Eukaryota; kingdom Metazoa; phylum Arthropoda; class Insecta; order Coleoptera; family Coccinellidae; genus Propylea; species Propylea japonica. The sequence goes on along the minus strand of CM024240.1, from coordinate 78,507,990 downwards.
GATCTATCATTCTGACGTTAGAAAAATGCTACTGGAGTTTGATGAGAATTGATGATACCCGAAGAATTCCTCGAATGTTTCGAAAGGATGACCCTTGAAGTTTCTTAATAGTGTAAATAAATTTAAACGATCTGAATGGGTTATGTTTTTTGTTATAATTAAAAGATGAACGGAGATTATGTATTGAGAGAGTTGGAGTTGGTTCAAGAAATATTCATTATTCCTATATGTATGCAATCATGAATATGATTTTGAAATGAGAAATAGTAATTTGCGTTTAAACCGGAAAATAGTTGTTTTTGGACGACTAGACAAAATTATGGAAGTTTCATAAAACTGCGATCACCTTGATTATTGAAATGTCATCATCTCTGTGCAATTTTCAGTTCATTTTTGACGTAAACCATCGACTTAACCCAAAATCAACGATTTGATTGCCCGATCAAGCTCAATGAAACCCACTGTTAGAGTCTAAAAATCTATTTTCGCGAGTGTTGCGTACAATATTTTTTCGACAACCGCTGTATAGAATAACACCTCAGAGTAAGAAATAAACATAGAGATGCCCCTACGCGTGAAAAGTACTGCATTGTAATCAACCAAGCATTAAAGTGAAATGGAAAACATTCACTGCCGCACTGGAGTGATGTAAACAAATGTTTAGATTTTCATTTCTTCAATTCCTGAATAAGATAAAACATTTCATATTTTGCCATAGCTCCAATAACCGCAGCAACAATAAACTGTCACCAAATCAGTTAAATAATTCAGTTTATGAACGTCAAATCGAAATGAAAATGTAAACACATCGCATCCCGAAATTAAACACTAGCAGACGATGATGCCAAACTGACAGAATTGTCTGTAACAGACGCAAGCCGTTAGTATCAGAGTATGGGAGCGGTAGACCAATTATACCAATACGGAATAAACATACGGCACGAGTTCGCAACGCCGGAATATTGTTCGTGTGCTAAAACAGATTTCGCTTGGCCGCATAACAAATGCGTTAAGGCACCTCTAGGTTTACTTTTTACTTTGAGAATAACACTATCGCTACTGTTTTTCAAATTTTTGACAACTTGTTTCATATGATTGTCAGGCGTCATTTTATTGTTAATGTAATGATCAACAAGGACGTGATACACTTTCCGGACTAAGCCGGGACAAGCTATACATTCTCAAAGAAAAAGCGTCCGGAAAGTAGGTACATCCCAGACCGTTGCCGACTTACGTTCATGTTTTAACATTTTATTTCACGACATTTTCTATTTTTTACTGCTTTCACAAATATAAATCAGTTTCACACACAGATAATTGAAGTGGGGTGTGAGGTCAGACGCATTTGTATTTTGGGATAATTTACGACGGTATTAAAATGTGGAAACATCCTATTACCAAGAAAAAACTCGATAACATCTTCATTATTTGCAATTTTCTCGATTGTACCTTGTTTAGAAAGTATTTTGTCCTGGAGTTATATTGATTCAAAATTTAGTTTTCGAAGGCTTGTGAAAAATCGAGTAAAAATAAGACTAGAAAAAAAAGAAGGAAATCGATACTTCCGAAACTGCCCAAAATTTCACTTCAATCAAGTGTGGTCGTTTCAGAGTGTCAGGTGATAGCCTTCATTGCAAGATTAGATGTACCTGATTCACAATAGAACACAGAAGTGCCGCCAAAATAAAATATGGACGAATTCTATCAATGGAAACCGCTATCAGTTAATCGAAAATATTTTTTTGTACAATTGTCAAAAAAACTTGACTTTTTTTCATCACTATGGATGCGTGAATGATTACTTTTTTTCAACGTTAAGAAAAGTCTTTTAACAGTTTTAACGGTGAAAACAAGTAAATACCGTTTAAAAATGTCAAAAAAAGTTATTTTTGCATTAATTGCGTAAAATGAGTGTTTTTTCCATGGCATATGAGAGAGTTGTTTTTTGACCGAGACCGCAGGTCGAGGTCAAAAATTCACTCGAATGTGCCATGAAAACACGAATTTTATACGCACGAAATACAAACAACATTTTTTGTACAACTGATGTGAATGTGAATTTACATCGTCTGAAATATAAAATGATTGAGACAATGCTTCTAATGTAATATTTCTATGCATAGAGTCTTTACTTTTTTCTCGCCGTTAAAAAAAGTTTTTTTAACGGTGAAAAAAATAGTGATGAAGAAAAGTCAAGTTTTTTTGACAGTTGTACAAAAAAGTCTTTTTTTAACAGTGAAAAAAAGGAAAGACTGTATGCATAGAAATATTATATTGGAAGCATTGTATTAAATGATTTTATATTTCAGACGATGTAAATTCACATTCACAGTTGTACAAAAAATGTTGTTTGTATTTCGTGCGTATAAAATTCGTGTTTTCATGGCACTTTCGAGTGAATTTTAAAAAAATTAACACTCTCATTTGCCATGAAAAAAAACACTCATTTAACGCACTCAATACAAAAATAACTATTTCAATATACAGTGGAACTTTCCTATGACGAATGTCAGTAAAACGAATTTCTCTGTATAACGAATTTCGTACAAGACATTGCACCTTAAATCCAAATTACATGTTAAAAACACCCTCTAAAACGAAGTAAATTCTCTTTATAACGAAACATTCAAAGAACATCCCTCTTTGAATGGCTATTGGTAAGAAAGTATAAGGGTGGTTTATTACGAAATTTTTCCAGAGGTACGTAATAAATCCCGACCTTTAACTGAATCATTACGGAGGGAAGAGAGATCCTTCTGAAACAGTTTTAAATACACCCCTGTCTGTTTGGTTTCAATCTAACCATTACGCTAGTGTGAAAGTTGTGCGAAAATGCTTAAGTTTGACATCAGTGAAATCGACTGCAACATTGCCGACTACAGAAACAAATTTTCTGTATAACGAGTTTTTTTGCGGATTTTGCGCTTTCGTTGTAGGGAAGTTCCACTGTATTTTATATTCACTTTCACTAACACGACCGCAAGTCAGTATGTTTTCCGTACTTAAATTTATGTGGCAGTCTACCACCCCAACAGGCTGCTCCCTTGCTACCAAATCCATTATTTATATACATAGTACCAAGTGTGTGGGGTCCTCGTCTGATATATGGCAGCCACCAATTTCCTCTAATTGACTGGTCACACTGCAAATCGAGTGGGTCAGTGTTTATGTTTATATGGATGGATTATACCACCGAGTTCGTTTATGCGTATTATATTTCTTGCTTTTGTATGCTTTCAGAGAAATTAATCAAGAACTAAATAGCCCAGTCAAAATATTTCCTTATTTTCGAATCGTAAGTATGGAAAAAACCGAAAAATAATTCGGTGTTTGATTTTCTAAATTATGCAATTTGTGTTTCATATCTTCGATTTTTGATATTTCGACCGAATTAGAAACGTTAACTATACGATGAGCAACTAATTTACGATCAATTTTTGAAGATGATGTTATTAGTATAGCTTCACCCAATCCTCTCAGAACATCCCATGAACTCCTACTAGATAGTGTAAAATTCATGTTAGTAGTTACTAAGACTATGGAATGACATAACTATTTCTTTTTTCGACTGGCATTAATAGTATTCATCAGTTTATCACAATTCTCTTGAATTGGCGAAGTTTGATAATATTTATATAAATTTTCGGTTTCTTGTGACCAGACAGGTACGTAGTTTTCACTAAAACCTCTAGGGATAAAATTTTTTGCAGTAGCCTTAACCTACGAATCTAGAGTAATCATCATGAGATGGTGGCATCCTTCTTATATCACTATCAATTTTATTTGCAAATTTGAGGTAATTTCCCTTCTTGAAATTCCAACGGAGTTTATGTATTTAAACATGAAACAAAATCAAGCGTATTACCCAATTCCAATAACATAGGCCCATGTTGGCTGCGTGGAAAATCCCCCATAATTTAACGTTTTATTGGTATAGCTTTAGGGCCCCCGCAGACTGCAGACTTTTTATCGGCCGATAGTTTGGTCGGCTTCTTAATCAGTATGGAGAGGTATGCGCACACTACAGCGATTCAGTATCGGCCAGTATCGCACTTTCAGCCCAACCCGACTAAACTATCGGCCGATAAAAAGTCTGCAGTCTGCGGGGCCCTTATAAGAAGTATCACGGGAAACAAAACACAGATTACCTTGAGGAATGAAAAGAAGGTTTATCTTTAGCGTTATAAATTAAATAGTAATCGAGGTCTTCCATCCAGTCTGTAAGTGATATACCATTTCTTAAGGGTTTTCCAATAAGAGGTGTTATTTTGAATAGCCCGCTATTTCGGTAGATCTCATGTTTGAAGCAGTCATTTTTTGACGGTTGACAAGTAGAAACTATGCCATTACTAAAAATGAAACGATACACGCATCAAAAACGCATTGAAATTATTAAAATTCACTATAAAAATTTGGCAGAGACGGTTCGTAAAACTCGAACATATTTGGGTCGTCGTGAAGCACCTTGTCGGACCGAAATAAAGAAATTGGTGGAAAAATTCGAGCAAGTGGGACAAGTAAGTGATGTGAAGAATGAAACCCGTGCACGTCGCTCAAGAACAGCCGGAAATATTGCTGCTGTAGCCGAAAGTGTTGGAAAACAGTTACGGTGAATGGATTGCGCTATCGATAGATGATTAATGATTTTTATGGCCGAAATTGGATAGTATTGATCTAGACAACGTTGATCTTTTGCGGGAAAAGTTTCTGGACCGTGTTATCTCTCGAAGAGGTGATCACAATTGGCCACCGAGATCTTGTGATTTAACATCTTGCGACTTCTTCCTTTGGGCCACGTGAAAGAGAAGGTATATGGTATATGCCTATAGCCAGCGCCGATTCAAGACCTCAAAGATGGAAATCGTGAGGCTATCGAGGACATAGGGCAGCCACTTTGGGATTTGGTTATGGAAAATTCCATTATGGTCCTGTAAGCGTGGTCGTGGTGGTCATTTGCCTGATGTTATTTTACACTTTTAACGGCATAGCTTCTTCTTTATAATGAAATAAACATCCGATCATTTATATTGAAAATTGTCATTTTTCTTCGAATATCAAAATAACACCTCTTGTTGTAAAACCCTTTATCATTATTATCGTAAACCCACATGACATGATGTGAATTGAAATCTCCGCTTGGGAATCACCTCCTTAATTTTTTCTAAATCAATCCCAAAAATTCTGTTTCTAACCACTTACAATTAAACAACAGCTAATGAAATATGCGATGGCGATAGTGAACATATATGTATTTCCCTTCGAATATCGATAGAGTTCCTACTCAGCTTTGATAATTAAGCAACTTCTTCATCCTAAACAATTATGATCAATGATGGATAATGGAATAATGGTTGGGTATACAAACAAGAACCGTACATATCATACTTGTTTATTTACTCTACAATGAACATAATATTCAATTCTATAAACATTTCATAGGTACAGAGTCATCATCTAAAATTCATAAAATACTTCATACTATATCCATTATTTAAATAAACATCATTATTCCTACAATTCACAGACAGTTAAGTTTATTTACATGAGAAACATGAACGAATGTACAGTTTTCAATTATTCTCGAATAAATATTGCTTTTCGATAGTAACGATTTCTACATCGAATAAATTATATCTGATTTAATTATAATTATTTACAGGTATTTACACATTATAAGGTACATATATGGGATGATAAATATGCTGAAGTTTACATTATTAACAAGTGTTCGCTTGGATATCCAACGATTTTTAATTTTACATCTGAGGAATAATGTATTTCGCATGTTTACTTCAAGTGCTATTGAATATTTTTAATTTTTATGGTCATTTTATTCAATGTTCATTTAGACTTCAGTATAATCGAATAATAAATTTTTCTCTAGGCTACATAGTATTGAAATTTTATTGCGCCAGTGATGCAAGAAACATATAGGGTGGTTTCAAAAGTGACATAGGTCAGTTCATCAAAATGTAAAAGTGCTGCAACACAAATGTTTTTTTACTATACCTACAGGTGTTTTTGAATTGATGCAAAAGATAGGTATCAGGTGGTGTTCTTCAGATCATTTTATGGAAAATGTTTCCATAAGTGTGGGTATGGAAATGCTTTGTTTCTAAGATACGTGGTGTTGAAGTTTTACTCAAAAACTGACTGAAAAAAGTGCTACGCCACCGAGACATTTTAAACTGAAAATCATTTTCGAATTCTTCGTTCAATTCGTAAAAAAAAATTTCTATTGCCTCTTTTCATGTGGGGTGCCATTTTTATGTGAAAAATAAAACATCTTAACTTAAGAAGAATTGACCGTACAATGATCGTCAGGATTCTGCGCAATAGATAAAAATGTGTTCCAACTGAAAATGTATCGTTTGAGAACGGTTTCGTTTTTGTTCCATCCTGCTTCGGGACCGTGAGTGGAACGGTTTTGTGATCGTCATTTCGATCCCTGGTCTGGAGCAAGTACTGTTTGGACGGTTCTTGTACGGTCAAAGTTTAGACATGCGCATATGATCGATTACTAACAGTTTCGTGACCGTCAAATTACCGTACAAAAGTCAGCTGTTGGAACAAACCTAATATGTTGAAGTAACAAATAAGCGTAAGATGTTTTATTTTCTTACAGAAAAGATTTTTGGTCACAAATTGAACGAAGAATTCAAAAACAATTGTTAGTTTAAAATATATCAGTGGCGTACCACTTTTCTACTCAGTTTTCAACTAGTAAAATACTCTATATCTTGAAAACAATGCCATCCGGACCTACATTGAAGAAAACTCGAACCTTTCGCATCAATTCGGAAATACCTTGTATATTCGAGAAACTGAAAGTATTCTTGTAAAATTCGTAATTCATCGTGTTATGAAAGATATCAAAAGTGGCTACTCTTCATTGGGACACCTGTAAACAAATTGAATTTCATTTTCAACCAATTTCAGATTATTTATCGGTGAACCTAATTTTCAGTACACACTAAACTTATTGATAACAAGAATCTGGTTCTAATAGTTTCGTAAATTCAATTCATTATCTTGTAAACATTCCCCATTTAGGGAACAATTTCCAGAGAAATTTTCAATTCCAATCTTTACAAATGGCGTCTTTTCCCCTTGTTCGAATACATTCCTTGCATCGGGCACGAAGTCTAATGGCTTCGACAGGGAAATTTCCATTTCCAGGAAAACTTCACATTGATTGACGCCGAATCCCTGACTTCTGGAGTGATTTTACTAGTTGGTAAGCGCTTGGCGTATACGGCATTTTTTGCACGGATTCGATGGAACAACTGACATCCAGTGGCGTAGGGGAAGAGGTTCCATGTAAAGATTTATGTGGCTTCTTCAGGGTGTGAATAAGGATGAGGAAAAGGTCGATTTTGGAGAGATCATCTGTACAACGAGTATTGATAAATCAGAGAATAGAAAATGCAAAAGTATGAAGATCCTGTCCTAGTTCAGAGTGAAAAATCCGAAGGAGAATCGAAAATTTGTTCTTGCGAAAGTTGTGTTCTGAAAATAAGACCAGAATAAGAGCATTGCCAGAAACGATGAAGTATTTGTGCGCAAATACAAATGCCATATTATGCCATTCTTTATTTTCTTACACAAAACTCAGTAAGTGTGAATGCAGGTTTAGAACTTTATCCTGACCAAAGAGCAAAGAATTGAAGGTATTCTGTTTCTTTTTAATTTTGTGAAAAAGGCGAGACAAGGTTTTTCCCTGAGCTTTGGTATCATACGTAGAATTGTATGGTGCTCTATTTTACACTAACCTCAGCTAGGGATTTTTTGTTTTTTGTATCTAAAAATTTGGATTTTGACATGTGAAATAACAGAGTGCTCTACCTAGGTTGGAAAAAAGTGACGAAGCCTGTTACTGTATTCAAAGAAATTATTTTCCCTCATATGAAGAATCCACATCTACGTTTCCCCTCTTGATGAAATTTTGAAGGAACTACATCATTAGAATGATAAGATGATGAATATTAAAAGTTATTAGATCCTCAATGACCGTAAGAAGTTCAAATTTCTCACTGAAAACTTTTGACCGATCTTGAACCATGCAGTTTTAATACATGATTACTTACACTGATTCTCGAATCTGAACATTTGATTATGTTCAGTTCTTTATTGTTGTTGCTTAATTTTATTGTTGGTTTTTGTAGTTGTTTGGACCTTTTTTTTCTCTAATTTTATTTGAATGTACATTGAGGGAGGACAAATTTCACAGTAGAAATGGAACTCGATCATCTGAGTTGAAAAAGTATTCTCTAAGATGGAACATCTAAAAATTTTCGATATCTTTTTCAATGTAATAATGAAGTGAAATTTGGCAATGCGTATCGATCATCCTTTTTGTTACCAGTACTTTATTATTTATTATACTTTTGGGACTCAAACATTTGAATCCCTTGTAGTTTTTCAATTACAATCCACTCATAATGGAAAACAGAAACACAACAAACATACGAGTAGAGCAACAGGTTGAAAATAATTGGCTGAGTCGGAAATGTCAACAATTGGAAAAACATTCGAAAAAATTGAATATAGCAAATCTGCTCTATTTCAAACTTGGTAAAAGGTTCATTCCTATATCCGAATAAAACGTTGCCTTCTATTGAAAAATTGATTCGTTCAAATACAAATACAAACTTCCCTATAACGAACGTCTGTATAACGAATTTCTTACAAGACATTGCACCTTGAATCCAAATCCATGTTAAAAACACCCTCTAAAACGAAGTAAATTCTCTCTATAACGAAATATTCAAAGAACATCACTCTTTGAATGGGTATTGGTGAGAAGATTAAGGGTGGGTTTTTTCCGAAATTTTTCCGGAGGTACGTAATTAGTCCCGACCTTAAACTAAATCATTACGGCGGGCAGAGAGATCCTTCTGAAACAGTTAAAAACACCCCTGCCTGTTTGGTTTCAATCTAACCATTACACTACTGTAAAAGTTGTGCGAAAATGTCTAAAAGGAAGTCCTTAAGTTTGAATGATAAACTTAAATTAATCAGTGAAGTCGACCGCGACATGGCCGACTATAGAAATAAATTTTCTGTATAACGAAATATCTTTATAACGAATTGTTTTACCGATTTAACGCTTTCGTTATAGGGAAGTTCCACTGTATTAACCTTTTTTTTTCGAAGAAACAATAAGTAAATGACGAAGTGAGCCAAAAAGAAAAACCACGACATCAACAGAAGCAAATTCAAAAATTTTATTCGTCAAATGAGATTTTTAAACCAAATGGTTGAAAGATAGTGAAACAAATCTCTACGCTACTGGCGATTGACCCACTGTTTTTGCCAAGCCTCTCTCGGCAATATGTGAGCATTGCTCTTTATTGTTTCTTTAATTTTACAATTCTCAGACCTTCTGATAGCTGAAAAAGTATAATAATGTACCATTCATTTGAACACAATTGCCAGTTTGTGTGGCTTCTCAGTCGGACAAAAGTCCGCTTTGTGCCGTTCGCTCGAATAAAAAGAACCGTCTGACTGTAAATCGAGGTGAATAATTACTTAATCAAGACATGTGATAGCTTTTTGTTAGCTGGCGAGACTTGCCAACAAATTGCACAGAATAAAGGTCAGTATTTACGGGAAATATGTCGTTTCCCGTTTTCTTATGTACACTAACCGGCAAAATAATCGATCCACTCAAAAAATCGATGAAGTTTGTTAATTCATAAATATGTTATTTCAAGTCCGATTCGATTACACTTTTGTTTCAATTGTGGGTATGTTCATCCTTAATCAATCAACAGTTTTTAACTCCAAGAAAACTAGACGTACGTCATTTTATACAGGGTGAAACGAAATTGGTTTTTTTACCTTGAATTTAAAACCACCCCTGGTGTGTTCCAGATGTTCCACCGTGTGATTTCTTAATCCATAATTAAGACACATCTTCTCTTGACAATTTTTTACATTATTTACAACAATAGACCAATTTTTGTTGCAGATACAAGGTGTTCAGTAAAACAATATATTTCGCTGAGGCTGCAACAGTACTTCAACCTAAAAATCTGACCTAATGAAAATAAACTGAAAACTAAGTCAAAAACATAATGTGTTTTCCGTCAGAATGCGGATAACAGGTGCAATTCTACTCGGTATGTCCTCTTTAAGGTTTTGAATCAATTAAAGCATTACTGAGCTGCTGCAAATTTTCAGGAGTTGGTACGCGAGATCGAATTTTCCTCCCAAGAGCATCCAAACATGCCCAACTGGGTTGAAATCTGGGCTTAGAGCAGGCCAGTTGAATTCTGCTAAATACTCCCTTACCATCCTAGCTACATGCGGTTTATGCGGTAGGGCATTATAAAGCATTAGCACGAAATCGTCTCCAATAAACATAAACGGTGCATACAGAACAACATGTCACGCTAAAACTTCCTTGTTTTATGTGTTCACTTATTTTCGTTTTATTTTCATAACGTTCGGATTTAAGGTTAAATATGTGAAAGTACTTTCATAGGCATAGCGAAATTTTGGAGTTCAATGTTGCTCTGAAACCCTTTATGTTCAACAAAAATTGAGCTATTGTTATAAATGAAGAATTAAAGTGTCAGGAGAAGATGTAACTTGATGATGAAATAAATAAACACCCGGTGGAACAACTGGAACACACCAGGGGTGGTTCTAAACTTAGGGTAAAAACAGATTTCATTTCACCCTGTATAAAATGAAGTAGGCCGAGTATTCTTGAAATTCAAAACTGATAATTGATTAAGGATGAACATACTTACAATTGAAAAAAAATCAATCGAATTGGACTCGAAGTAACATATTTATGAATTAACGAACTCCATCGATTTTTTGAGTGGATCGATTATTTTGCCGGTCAACACTGTACTACACAGTACAGTGAATATATCATTTATTTTTTCAAAAATGACATACACAAATTTGACTTGATAAATCGATAGGGGACATAAAAAACGTTAATGCCAGATTTCCGGTTTGAGAAAATCAAAAAACATTTTGAAATTCGTTTTCTCGGAATCCAAGGATTTTAGAGATAAGTTTATTGAACAAAACTGTAAAAGACGTTGTTATCCACATTTTATCTCATTGGAGCGAAGTTGTACTACTTGAAATACAAAAAGTAAGTGGCGCTGAAGTCTCAAAAAAGTGGTTTTTTGGCATTTTCGTTGAAAATAAATATTTTTGCAGTAATGTCAATGGAAAAGTTGTTTGTTACAAAAATTATCTTCATTTTTTGTGATAACATTTTTTTTTAAATTACCGTTATCGAGCAGGAGCTTGACAAAGTATAAAAGTTGTACATTATGTGCCGCGCTGATTCGTGTATTCCATACACGGCCCGGCCTACAGCTAGGGGTAAGTTTTAAAAAACACCTGTTTCGACAAAAAATTCAGATAATTTGGTGACATACAACTTTCCCATTTACATTACTGCAAAAAATTATTTATTTTCAACGAAAATGCCAAAAAACCACTTTACTGATACTTTAGCGTCACCTACTTTTTGTATTTCAAGTCAGACGACTTCCCTCCAATGAAATAAAATGTAGATAACAATGTCCTCTACCTTTTTTGTTAAATAAACTTTCTCTGAAACGCATTTCAAAATGTTTTTGGATTTTCTCAAAACCGAGGGGATCACTTCGGAAATCTGGCATTAACATTTTTGTCCCCTATCGATTTATCAACTTTAGAACCCATGCATACTTCGACTACTTCTAAAGTTAAATTAGAATCAGAAACAGGTAAACACATAGAATGTCCTGGTTCTGTATTCGAAAGAGATAACAACCAAGGCTGCTAAAAAGCTTCAATCGACGTCCTTGGATTTACATGAATGAGTAGGGAAGAGCACAAAAAATCTACATGATCGCAGTTCCAGAAAGGCTAACCTAGCCCTAACTACTCCAGCTCTAATAAGAATAACTACCCTCAAACAAAAGATTTTTGCAACATTCCGGATTATGCCATTATTCATTATTGGTGATGGGAAACCATTGATACTTATAGACACCTTCAGAAGATTGAGCTGCGATCTTATTTTCCTAAGCTATACTGAAACACCATACTCTTAAACTTGTGCATGTACTAATGGAAACCACTTGATTTATCAGTTTTTCTTAATTAAATTTCAAATTCCTCTAATTAATCCATAACAAAAGTTCAGTTTTTCTCCAACAAGAACCATTTGATAAAATTTCAAAAACTGCAACTAATTGAAACACCTTTATATTTCCCACGAGAAATTTTTAGTTTAATGTAAAAATTGCTTGATACCAACTGTCTCAAATGAACAAAAAATAAATTGAAAATTCGATGAGTTGTGAAGATCGTAGATCACAATAGCAATTGAAGTAAAACCTCAGGTATAGATAAAAAAATCATAGGCATCTCAAACTTTCAACTAGCTTATTCGCACAATTCATCAATATCCAATCCTTTAGAATTCTTGAACTTGAAGCCTGTCAAAGCCTTCTATTTCAACGCGGATTCACATGCTGAGCACTACATAAGAAACTCAAAGAATATTCAGAAATCGATCAAAATTCGAACTATTGTTCTCAAGAATCACTTCATTGTCTATGTTGTACCCTTAGAGTTCTGCATTTCTTGAAGTTCCTCTTCCTCTTTTGTCAAAGGTATCGTGGAATGGTTGTAGAGACCTTGAGCCATCAGCTGTAGCGCCAGTGGGTTCTTCTGTCCAGAGGCTTTCTTGATTTTGGCCCTTTTGTTTTGGAACCATATCTTTATCTGGGCTTCGTTCAGACCCAGCTCCGAGCTGAGCTGTTGCCTTCGTCTCTCTGTCAGATACCGATTTTCTGCAAACTCGTGCTTTAACCTTGCTAACTGAGCTCCTGAGAAGGCTGTCCTGGGTCTTTTTTCTTCGGCTGTGGGGCCGGTTTTGGTGTTGTTGGGTTTCTTCATTCTTCTGGTACGTGGACCTGAAAATGGTACAAAACCATTAGAGACGAATATCAGGTAAAACAAATATAATATTCCAAGATAATTTTATATATTATCAACTAGTAAGAATCAGGAGATAAAATAATTTCGAATTCTACGACGTTTTTAAACGTTGATTATTAATTGCGTTAACGCTGAGTATACAGGGTGTAACTAAATAGGTGTAAAATATTTAAGCAGGTGATTCTCATCGAAAAAAAGATAGGATCTTTTCATATAAAGAAACTTCATTGGAGCATCCTTATTAAGATACAGCCCTCAAAGGGAGTACATAAAATTTGTATAACAATTTTTTTCACAAGCACCAAAAAAGTTACAATATTGAAATTCACCTGACGTTTCCTACTAGCAAAAAGACACTTATCCAGTTATTTATTTGGTTTACCCTATGGGTTGTAAGGGTGGGAAACGCAACCCCTAAAGTTTATTTCCAACGTAACTTTTTGTCTTATTATTTGTCCACCATTTAAAATTTATTCCGATAGCCTGTTTCATTCTGAACAAAAAATGTCTCTTGAGTTTTTTGCCCAAAATAAACCAGTTCGCAGTAAAAAAATATTTTACGAACAACCTACAGAGATAGATCGTCATAAATGCGAAACTAATCTTTCTAGTAGGACACTTTTAGCGATAGTGACAATTTTTTTTGGCTAGTAGGAAACGTCAGGTTAATTTCAATATTGTAACTTTTTCGGTGCTTGTGAAACAAATTGTTATACAAATTTTATGTACTCCATTTGAGGGGCTATATCTTAACAAGGGATGCTCCAATGAAGTTTCTTTTTATGAAAGATCCTATCTTTTTTCGATATGGAATCACCTCCTTAAATATTTTACACTTATTTAGTGACACCCTGTATAAAGGGTTTTTATCCAACTTCTGTTTCAAAACAATGATCAGTGAAAGCCCATACAATTCAAAGAAGAAAAAGAATAAAATAAAGGAAGAACCCATTTTCTATCACAATCAACATAGTGAATTGAGGTTTATTCGTTTAAAATTTCATTTTCCTAAACATATCTGAACATAACTTTTTTCGCTTGAGTGTGTCAAACTGCGAAATTAATGAGATTGCAAAAGCTATACCTAGATGAGATTTCTACCAAATTGTTTTTTACTCAAACGCATAAACCGGGTGAAAATTTTGAATCTGACAGAAATATCGCATTTTTCCCAATATATCATTGGATTTTTTTTTCATTTGCTCCTAAGTTCTGGTGTGTAAATTTTCTTTCAAATTTCATCAAAATATATTACCCTATCAAAGGTTATCGAACGAGTCAAATTTGGCAGAAAAGCTTGAATTCTCTATATATCTGACTATATAGTCAGTTCACGAAAGTTTGAGAGCATAGTAGGCGTTTGTTTTATTGATCTGAAGTTGGCAGTATTTGCTTTCATAACGTAAAATAAAGTCAACGTTTGCCGAATGTACCGGCCTCGTCCGACGACCTTTCGAGTTATCAGAGAACTCTATGCAATATTGACAACATTGCCGTACCAATCTGACAAAAGAATAAACAACAAAACCTAAAATTTTAATATACACAGTGGAATATGCCAAATTGTCATGGCTAACCGACGGCTCAACCTTTCGTGAACGGACTATAGTTGACTTTAGAGCCTCAAAATATATTCGGTTTCTGATGACTCCACTTTGTGACAAGTTGCTAGACCAACCTGTTTTATCACTTATTGTCATGAGGATAAAACATATGATTTGTTTTTCTCTGGTATAAGTTGTTCGATCTACTATGGTGGCAATAAATCATTCAACATAATCGAATGAACGTATATTCTTCTGAAAAAACAATGGAAATGCCATGAAAAAGCAGTTCATTACTAGAAAAGCATTCAAGGAATGCAGACATAATTTGTTTTCTTTCGAATTATCGCGGTAAAACTGATCCAAAGTCCAATTAACTCAGTATCCAACCGAGCACTACCACATCGCCATAAACTAACCCAAAATTTCCACAACACCAGACACCACGTCAGTTAATAAAACAATCTCTTGAATCCTATCTCATACAACCCAATCCAATCTGTTCCTTTCAAACCATATACAACAATCGCTCATCGCACACCAGACGCCATAAATAATTGAAGCAGGAACAAATTCGCAATTTATGACTGCAACGACAGCAGTCGCTATCTATTACCTATCGGACAATTAGCGAAAAGATCACTACACTTCTCTAACCTATAACAGATCCACAAGATGAACTTGATCATAGATTTAAAAATAACAAGTCTCATCCTTTCTCATGGCACGGTATGTTTGGAATACATAGAAATATGGTATGGATATTAAACACCCGAAATGTTGATTTGTAGAGATTCTACCAAAAATCTGTAATTTTCATAATTCATTTAATGATTGCCTTTACCAAGTTTATTCTCTGAAACTTTAATCTAATACAGCCATTCTTAAATTCTTTTAATTATTTCCACGGCGTTAACGATTCTGAGAAAATAAAAAACGAATAAGTTAGGAAAAACGCCTGAATTTGCAAAAGTGGGAACGAACTCTCATTAAACGAGAGCGTAGAACTGATCCAAAGTCCAATTAACTCAGTCTCCAACAGAGCACTACCATATCGCCATAAACTAACACAAAATCAATTTCCACAACACCATACACCACGTCAGTTAATAAAACAATCTCTTGACTCCTATCTCATACACCAATCCAATCTGTTCCTTTCAAACATATACAACAATCGCTCATCGCACACCAGACGCCATAAATAATTGAACAGGAAACAAATTCGCAATTTATGAACTGCAACGACAACAGCAGTCATAGATCCTGCTGAAGACACCATCTTGTTGGCGTGTTTGAACCAGACGAGATATTTAGACGTTAATCGTTTTCACGTCTCTGAACGGATCAAGTTGCCCCAAACACCTGACAGGCAGCCGAAATTTGCTAATTGCGAAACGTCAGCATTGTCTTGAGACGAACCAATATACTGTCAGGCTTTCGCGAGTTCCTAGAGATGTCATTTCCGGTAACTTGCGAAGGAGCTGGGAGTGATGAGAGGTACTTTTTCTTGCTTCTCGAGTGAGAAGTACATTAGACGGGAAATGGAATTGAAATATTCGGGGTTTACTTTCATAAAAAAATTAACTATAAAGGGTTTTCCAATAAGAGGTGATATTTTGTATTCAAGAAAATGATCGGATGTTTATATCATTATAGAGAAGAGCTATCCCGTTAATAGTGGAAAATAATATCAGGCAAATGACCACCACGACCACACACTTACAGGACCATATCCTTTTAATGAAAATTTCCATACCAAATCGCAAAGTGGCTGCCCTATGTCCTTGATAGCCTCCTCCGAATTCCGTCTTTGAGGTATTGAATCGACGCTGGGCTATTGGCGTAGACCTTCTCTTTCACGTGGCCCCAAAGCAAGAATCGCAAGGTGTTTAATCACAAGATCTCGGTGGCCAATTGTGATCACCTCTTCGAGAGATAATAGGGTCCGGAAACTTTCCCGCAAAATATACAATGGTTTCGTTGCTTGTGTGGCACGTAGTGCAGTCTCGTTGAAAGTAAACGTTGTCAGATCATACTATCCAATTTCAGTCATAAAAATCATTAATCATCTCTCGATAGCGCAATCCATTCACCGTAAGTGTTGCTCCAGCCTCATTTCCGAAAAGTTAGGTCCAATGACTCCGTCGGATCATAAACCGCACCAAACAGTCACACGTTGAGGATAAGAGGCTTTTCAACAATAACTCTTGGGTTTTCCCAGCCCCCAGATGCGACAATTCTGCTTGTTGACGAAGGTGGAAATGATCCTCATCACTTAAGATGATTTTTTCGATAGAATTCTGGATCATTTGCATGTATTTCAATGACCCATCAGCAAAGACACGACGTTGTTGATGATGAGCCGGCTTGAGTTAAGAGTTAAGACCTAAATCTTTATGCAAAATACGAATAATGGCGTAGTTTCTATTTGTCAAATGTCAAAAAATGACAGCTTCAAACGTGCATCTACCGAAATAGCGGGCTATTCAAAATAACACTTCTTTTGGAAAACCTTTTAGGTCTATGGCTGAAAGCTCGGAATACATCGATACAATAAGTATTTTTTTTCAGATTGTCCAGTTAGATTTACGAATAAAAAAGTTAGAGATAGAGAGAGAAGGTAGTAGCTGTAGCTGTTTCATGCAAACTTAATTATCGACAAGACTCTATGCTGCTGGTTATCTAGGCTCAAATATTCGAAAGCTTTCATGGAAAGATATTTGACCAAGTAAGTCAGACATTGTGGCATCTTTGGACAGAACAAGACAAAAGACACTTGACGCATTCGCAAAAAGCGACCTAGCTGAAAATCATGTTAAAGTACTTTCTTATATTCGAATGAAGAAAAAATACTGATAAGTTTTCAAATTTGGTCAAACTGAATATGTCATCGAATGTTTCGAAAACACAATCACTCATACTCTTTATCTCTGATACTTTTTATTACCAAGCCAACGTTTTGTCGAGAAAATCCAACTAAATTATATTAGCTGACACGTGATGAAGAAATGAAAAGATTAATTTTAATTTGAAAACTGATAACTTTTGGCAATTTTTTCTGTGCATCTTCTAAGGCCCAATTTCAACTGAGTGCCTATTGGTTTGGACACTAGAAGATGAAGCTGGCTTTGTTTCAACCGACTACAGGTTTCGAATTTAATCTCCAGGACCCTCAATAAAAGAATCTTCTTCTCTGTGTTTTTAATCGACAGATTAACTAGTCTAATAAAATATATCCCCACCCTTGGTAACTATCATGTTACAAAAGTCAGAGGGTGATGTTCCTAGTTCATTAAGGGCATAAGAATGTCTGTTATGATAAAAGATTTACCGGCTTAATCGGTTGGCCTGCTACTGAACGAATTCAGAAAACGAAAGAGGAATGTATACTGAGTTGGTGTCAGCAAGCTCAAGCCTTACGAGGAGCAAGGATCATGTTTCTTCAGCATTATAATTACAGGTCAGAAAGACTCGGCTAGATCTGATTATGGTCGATTGTTACGGTGACTACTTTTCTGCACTGCGATCAATGACAACTTCTGTGCGTTACCATGTTAGGGCTATATTTTGTCACCAAAAGTTACCTTTTTCGAAAAATTCGTCATTTTCCTGAATGGGATTTTTATGTGATTTCTTGTAATTTTCCGGAACATTACAGAAATTACAAGAGTTTGATGAGATTCACAAGAGTTCCCGGAATATTACAAGAATTTACAAAACTTGTAAATGTTTTTATCAGAAATTTACGAATTTTCACAATCATTCACAGAGGGTTAGTAAATTCGCCTAATTCGGTTTAGTATCAGAGCGCCTGCGCCTTGCGTTTGCGTATCAGACTTGGACACCTGTGTCCTACAGTTCGCTTCTGCTTCATTTCAACCTTATATCTTACTGTGTTACTTGGTCTGGTCAAACGTTAATAACTTCCAAAACCTCGTGTGTAAGTATATAACAGTTAAATTGATTTCTAATTGTTAATTTGTATTGTACCTGAGTGTATATTGTAATTATTGTTCCTCCACTTGTAACCATAGGAAATTATGATGAACACTGTTACATTCATATGAGAGAATCACGTTCCTGATCAATA
Organism: Propylea japonica; assembly: GCA_013421045.1. NCBI lineage: Eukaryota > Metazoa > Arthropoda > Insecta > Coleoptera > Coccinellidae > Propylea > Propylea japonica. Next base: position 78,489,387 of record CM024240.1, on the reverse strand, counting down.
CTCTAAGTGTGACTTGATTTTATTTTATTATCTTGAGAAAATTGTAATACCTACTTGCCAAGTTCGAAATATTTTACGGAAAACTCTCTATCATTTTATTGGAAAAATTTCCCGTACCTAGTTGATATAATATTGTTGTAATTTCAAATCAAATATCTGGTGAAAATTTCACACATATAAACTGTGAATTCACAAGTTATTACGAAAACATTGTGCAAAATCTGAACACCAACTCAAAAGTTGTAATTTCACAAAATATCTGTTATCTACAGGTGAGTTTTCAGTAAAAATATATACCTAAATGGAAATTCGCAAGAATCATATTGTGAAATTCCACTAAATTAATGCTGTTGTTTGTGAATGTACGGAATTAGATGTGATATATAACCTATTGTCACAAAAATACAACATTTGTGAGTAAACGGATTACATCCTGTTCTGTAATTTCACTAATTTGAGTGTAATTTTACAGTGTGATTTAAATTCACTATGATTCCTACTGGCCTTAAATAGCCAATGATTCTTACTGTAAATAATTTTCACAGTGTATGCATGGAGTTAAATGCCTCTTGCTAACAAGATTATCAATGTCCGTCCTTCCATAGTACCCATAGTATTTACGGCCGGAAGATCTTAGATCCTCTTCTTATCAAGATAATCAAAAAGAACGATCGATTCATACAGACTTCTATCATTCCATTATTCTCGATAGATATTCGCGAAATTTCAACAGGCATATCCAATCAAATACATGTTAATCTCCCGCAGATCGGAAGCAATCATAACTTCTATCCTCACTCATTCACCTCCATCAGTATTCAAAGTACACCTTCCCATTTTTCTCATGCACCGATACAGATTATATCGATAGAATTCGATAATACCTTCACGTAGATACCCATGATTCGCTTCATTATCGTCATCAGATATGTAATCGACGCATTAGGATTTCTAGGAGAGCATTAAACACTGATTAATAGTAGACTGGCAGAAGATTCCCATTTTCATACATTTGAATTTGATAGTTGTAATCAATTATGCCCGAGAAAGAGGTTATACGATTATGGGTATCAGAAAGGATAAAAGTGTTTAATGAATGGCAATTCAATTTTAAATACCCGTAATTTATCATCGTGATCTGACTTACGTGGTAATGAACTCAGGTAAGATGGGTTCGATGGTTCGAAGGAGGTTGGATGGAAATCTGACGTAATGAAAATGAATTTCCAATGGTTTTTATTGATAACACAATAATTGTATCCAATTCATTTCAAGATCTTTATGAACAGGGTTATTCATTTATCTTGATAAACTAATTTTTCTCGAAAAAGAATGAATATTTTTCATTCTGTTGACGGAATTTGGTACAAGTTAATGTTGACTTGAGATGTGCATAAAAGTTGGAGAAAAAAATTAAGACGCCAGGTGTCACGACGCAATCAAAAATTTTTTCTCCATTCGAAAGATAATTCAATTCTGAATGTTTCTTCTGCGTACCATTTTTTCTATTTCTTATCATCATCTGCAGCGTGTTTAATGTTAATTCTACTCCATTTATTTTCTGTATTGTGACAGTATGCCTTGATTTAGAGATATAGATATGATATGTTTTTCTCAAAATCAGAGAGACTTTGTAATAAACTATTTCTCATTCATTATATTCATCAAATATTATATTTTATAACATTTTTCAATAACAATGTAACATGTGTTCTATATAGCGGCCATTATGATCCATACATATATAACATATATATTTTCCTCGGTTCATTATAAGTTACTTTGTCCAAGTGAACTCTAATATTTGGCCAAAATAACTTAGGTATAATGAAATAAGGAAAGATATAATCTATGTATGGATCATAATGGCTGGTATATAGAATATATGATTTGAAATGTTTCGTTCGTTATTAAAAAAATGTTTATTGTTATAAATATAATATTTGATGAATATAATGATTGAGAAATAGTTTTCTACAAAGTCTCTTCGATTTTAAGGAACACAATCATATCTATGTCTCTGAATCAAGGCATACTCTTACAACACAGAACAAAAATAAATGGATTAGAAATAACATAAAACACACTGCAGGTCGCTGAAGGTAAAAATAGAGAAATAGTATGTTCCCGAAGAAAAATTTTTCGATAGCGCTGCGCGCCTGGCGTCTCAATTCTTTTCTCCAACTTTTATGCACATCACAAGTCAACATTGACTTGTACCAAATACCGCCAACAATAAAAAAATATTTATCCCTTTTCGAGTGAAATTAGGTTTCAGTGATATGTCTAATAATTTCTGACGTATGGAATTTTTCGAAGATTATCAGAAAAATTTACATTTCTAGGATTTTCAGCAACTTCGCACCAGTATCCAAATCGTTATTTTCAGATTCTGCTCTAGTCAGGTATATCATTATTAAGCATGCACCTGAATTTATAAACTTTAGAGTTCAAAAAACACATTTTGAAATCATCAATAACTCAACAACTATTCGACCGATTTGGCCCATAAACACTTAACCGAGCTATAACCTCCAGAGCCTCTAGCTCACATTCTCTTTGGAAGAAAGAGTGGTCTGAAGAACAGAATATAGTATGCAGTATAGCACGCTCTACACAAGGACAAGTGATCAAAAATAGGACATCAGTATTTCTTCAAAGATAACAGATGGTTCCAAAACCTCTACAGGAACTGGCGCTGGGATATTCGGGCCAAGTACCAAGCGTGAACTGTCGTTAGGCTCATGTATGAGAGATAGTCAAGCTGCCATTAAAGCACTGGGCTCCTTCGTCATCGACTCAAAGATGATCTGGGAGTGCCGGAACAAACTCATGAGGCAGGCAAGAAAAATAAGGTCTTTTAAATCTGGTTCCCGGCCATTCGGAATCAAGGAACGAAGAGGCCAGAACACTTGCCAAAGAGGGCGCACGAATGTCACTTATTGGCCCAGAACCGTTCTGTGGCATAGGTTACTGTACCTATAGGAGTTTCTGTAGAAGGAGAAAACCGAGAAGGAAAAACTCTGGCGGAATCTCCCAGGGATGGATCATTCCACTAAGCTCCTTTGGAACTTTGAAGCAGCAAGATCCAAAAGATATCTGGATCTTGGTAAGAAATAATCACACCTCCTCACTGGCTTTCTTACAGGACACTGTCGCCTCAGGAAGCACCTGTTGAGGATGGGATTATCGGACACTGACGAGTGTAGGTTCTGTGGGGAGGAGAAAGAAAACCCTCATTCACCTAGTCACGGAATGCTTCGCCATTGCGAGCCTAAGGAGAGAATGCTTTGGGCGAGAAACTTGTAAGAGTGAGGAACTAGCCTCGTTGAAGCCTTCACAGATATTGGGTTTTATCAGATCTCTTGAACTGGAAGGCTAGCTGTAGAGGATGTGGTCAGAACAGCTTTGTAAGGAGGCACAATAGACCTTGAGGTCGCAGTGAACTGTAAACCCTTTTTAAACTAAAACTAATAGCACGCTCTACACAAGGAACAAGGGATCAAAAAAAGGACATCAGTATTTTATTCAACTCTGCGAATGGAAAAGATTCTTCCTAGCAAGCCTTGCAGTAAAATACCACACTGACTCTTTCCAATTCCCGGAGACAGCGTATTACTGATAACACAAATAGAACGCAGCTTGAAAGTATCCACACCAAGCATAAGGCTACGTTCAGATGATGAGCGCTCAACGCGCGTTTTGCTAACGCGCGTTTACAACTACATACAGGGTGGCCATTGAAAACGAAACAGACGAGATTACAGACGAAATAAATTTTTTCGATAGAAATGCTCGGACAGGTCGATTTCTGTTTCGAGGGGACAACTTAAGATGTAGGTTACGGACGCATAGCGCTTCAACCCTTGCTACTACAACCCTCACCCCAATTTTTGAATAGGGAAGATGGGGTGAGTGATACCTCATTTGAAAGGTATTTTTATACTGATTTCAGCACAGTAATTGTTTCTTCATTTATGCATTAGTTCTCGAATATTCTTAACTAAGTATTTGAAAATGAAGTGGTGTTTTCATGGCACTTGTAGTGTTTTTTTTGTGAAAAATCGACATTTTAAGCTTCAAAACAACCATGACTGTGGCTTCCTTCCTCCAATCCACTGACATAAAAATCTTTAATCAAGATGTCGAAAAAACAAAGCGTATTGCGAAGGAGCTCAATCTTGCTGAAACTCATCTAAATTATCTTCGATATAATTTGCAGTATTTCCAATAACATGCGGTAACACTTGATCGATAGAAATCTCCAAAAAGTCCAAATACGTACATATCTCTAATCAGATTACCAGGTAAGAAAATCAAATCATTAATGATGCCACAGAAATATTCCAGTCCCAATTCGTGAAACGATTACGACTTAATTATGAAGTGTTTTCTCAGTTGGCTTCAATAATGTTTTCATTTTGTTGATTATTGAATCCATATCTTTTTCAAAAAAATGAGAATCGATAATTTTTTATTTATTACGAACAGATCATTAAGTTGGCTTACTGGTTCTTTGACATGTGAATTATTCTTAGTTTTGAATCGAGACTTGTATGTGTTCTAATTCATTGTTCGACATGGTTTTATTCAATTGCAGAGCGGGTGGAAATAATTCACTTTTTTTTGCAAACAATCAATGTGCGAATAGAACCGCAGAATTCTTCAATCAACGACATTTAGATAAACATGGTTGTTTTGAAGCTCAAAATGCCAATTTTTCACAAAAAAACCTACAAGTGCCATGAAAACACCACTTCATTTTCAAATACTTAGTTAAGAATATTCCGAGAACTAATGCATACAATGAAAAACAATAACTGTGCTGAAATCAGTATAAAAATACCTTTCAAATGAGTATCACTCACCCCATCTTCCCTATTCAAAAATTGGGGGCGAGGGTTGTAGTAGCAAGGGTTGAAGCGCTATGCGTCCGTAACCTACATCTTAAGTTGTCCCCTCGAAACAGAAATCGACCTGTCCGAGCATTTCTATCGAAAAAATTATTTCGTCTGTAATCTCGTCTGTTTCGTTTCAATGGCCACCCTGTATATCTTGTTTAGGGACGTTCAGATGATGGGCGTTCAAAATACATGTAGTTGTAAACGCGCGTTAGCAAAACGCGCGTTGAGCTCTCATCATCTGAACGTACCCTAACTCCAAACATTCACTCAAGAATCTCGTACTACGCTTTATCCGAGCGAAACTTTCCATCCAAGCAAAAAGAATAGATCGATTTAATTGCACCGAGACCATAGAAACGGGGTTTCAAATAACAAATAATTAAGAAGTAGACATAAACATCAATCTTGGCATAAAATGTGAATGCTCCGACTACGTGAAGAGAGTTAATTGAAACGAGGAAACGAAGAAACATCGAGAAAGGCAAAAAATAGTTCCTCGTCTCGATGGCCGTTCTTACTCTTCCATATGGAATCTCATACTTTTCCGACTCATTAATCATGTGAAGGACGATATGCATTTCATGTTTGTCTAATTCTGACGTTTCAACCATTTCACGGTGTATGGAAGACGGAAAAACGGCGGATGACGTTTTTCGATCGCATATCGGTGTTTCTTCTGTGACCGCATGGGCCGAGTATTGATTCATTCGAATGAGTTTCTATGGTACAATCTTTATCTTGCTTGTCGGTTCGTGACGACTTTCAAGAAGCCGATTGATTTGGAGTAAGATTGATTGTTTGGATATGTCGAAATGGACTTGTGTTGATGTAATATGGGTGTCTGCCATACCGTTTTGCTATTAATGACTTATGGAATTGTTGGGTATGGTGCTTGAATGTCATAGGATAATGTTTAGCATGTATGAGAGTATATGAATCATTTATGTTCACTTAACTGATAATTATTGGATCCTTCACTCTGTCTCTATCATCATTGGTGATTTTGAAATTAGCGAAAGGAAGATGGAGCTAAGTTTGTTAAGACCAAAAACTGAATTGCAAAAGAACACAAAAGAATATTTCAATACTAATATGATAACAGTTGCTTTGTAATCATGCCATATATGAATTCAGAAGTTTATAAACAAATGAATATTTACAGAATATTTTGTTATTATGAACGTACTATTAAGTAAATAAGATAATATCAAAAGCAATACCAAACGCGATTCATTTTTCAAATTGAAACTGATCATTGGTACAGATCAAAGGTAGGGTGTATCTGAATAACACCAAAAAAATTAAAGAGGGTTATTTCTCTGATTATTTTATAAAAAAAGTTCCAAAAAATGCAGGTCCGGAAATATATTATTTCCAAATTCAGGGTGATAAAGTTTCACTCAAAATACTAAGTGGTACAGCACTGAGATATTCAAAACTAACATTTCTTTTAAAATTCTTTGTTCAATGTAGGACAAAAAATCCCTCCTGCCTGTTTTTCATGTGGGGCGCCATTTTTATGTAAAAAGTAAAACAAATTGATGTATAGCGTCTCCACTACATCACGTGTGAGAGATGTTTTATTTTCTTACAACAAAACGGCTCCCTACACGAAAAAAAAGGCAAGAGAGTTTTTCTTGTCCCAAATTGAACGAAGAATTAAAAAAATTGTTAGTTTGAAATATCTGAGTAGCGTACCACTTTACAGTAGGTTTTTGAGTAAAACTTTTTTACCCTGTACATTGGAAACAATGCATTCTCGGACCTGCTATATAGGGAAATAGATGTTATATAACATTATAACATATCACGTAACTGTCAATCGTTGAATAGAACAAATAATTGAAAAATATTTCAACCGTTTGGTTTAGGTATATCAATAAATGACCGCAAAAAAATTTCAACCTGAATTCCATGATCGAAAAAAACTTTGAAATAAAACTATTAACTTTATTCTCATCTATGATATTGAATAATAAGAAAATTATCAGGCAAGGGACTATTTTTATTCTTCAGGTTTTTACCTACAAATGTTCATCAACGTTTCGACACCATTCGTGTCTTATCAAGGCTGAAAAATTTTTATAGTGTGAACATAACAGACCTCATTGAATAAACACAACAAATATAAACCAACAAATAGAAGAAAGTCAATATGAAATGAATAAAATAAATCTAAATAACATTTGTTTTATTTTATTTATTTCATATTGACTTATTCTATTTTGTTTGTTTTATATTTGGTTGTGTTTATTTACTAAGATCCACACTATAAAAATTTTCAGCCTTGATAAAGACACGAATAGTGTCCAAACGTCGGTGAACATTTGTATGTTAAAACCTGAAGAAAAAAAATAGTCCACTTGCCTGATAATTTTCTTATTATTCTAAAATAATTCGAATTGAATATTTTTAAGGACAAATAAGTTAAACGTAGGATCGAGATGACCCAAAGAATCTTACAGACAGGTATATCAAGTAACTATAATACTCATTTCCTCTTTAAAAATCATGATATCAACAACTTCACATCGGAAATTTCATACATTTTCACAAATATTCAAATCACTCACGTTTGGTTTTGCAGTTCTTGTAGGCATTCTAGTACTTACTCTTCTACTTCTTCCTAAAACAAAAAAGACATGAAATTAGTGAACACACAATGAACAAACACAAAAATCAAATTAAAATAATGTTGTACAATGGACAGGAAACGCGAAAATTGGGGGAGTCATTTTTTTTCTGTGAAATTCAGATAAGGACCAATCGCGACTTGTTCAGCTGAAAATCGATTTAAAGCGTCTTTCGGACCATTTCCGGTTTAATGTAGCGAGTGGAAATGGGCCTTTATTGAATTTTCTAAGGGCGTGATAGGAATTTTTCTACTTTGGTTTCGATTCAATCGACACGAAATAAATTTATGATTGATTTTCTGCGGTGATGTAGCATAGGATAGTATTTATTGAATTCGTGGTTGTCAGGACTATGGAGTTATAATGGTTGATTGGGAAAAATGGGTTTTCACTCATAGAGTTTTAACTCCCCTACACACAAATGAAATGACGACAAATATGATTCAATTTCAAATAAATAGTAATATGATTGGAATGAATGATATTAATTGAATTGTTAAAAGTGTATAGCCTGTTCTGTTATAGATAACCTAGGAGCTCCAAAAACATCTGTAGTATACACACAGGAGAGTTGTATGCAATCTAACAATCAATACGTCCATTTCCAATATTTTCTCCAATAACCCACTGGTTGCAAGAATCCAAAAAAAAGTGTCATAATATTATAGAGGACAAAAACGTCTCAATCACTCAATTACTCAATTATTTAATTCATTTTGATGTAATATTGGCTACCTCCAATGTGATCTTGTATCATGAGACCATAGCATGGGTATGTAAACTTCGCTTAAATTCTTGTATACCTTTTTATTTTTGTCGAAATGGCACAATATTATCATCACTCAAAGAGTGAATTACAACAAAGAGTATGTCGTTATGTGGCCACCTAAATGGCCGGGATTTAATCTTTACAGAAAAAGAAAAAATGAATAAAAAAATATTGAAATATTGGAGAAAACAATGATTAACCGAAATTAAAATATAGAAATCAACTTTACAAGGTGTGTCGTTAATTTTTCTGTAATCAGGTGTTTAATACATCTGGAGCATAGAAACAATAATGTTGCTAATGGTATCGATTCGGATATTGTTCCATTTTTCTTGAGAGGCGAGTGTGACTTCCTTGAGGAGGCTGCAGTGTTCGGCACTCGAAGTGTTCCCTATTCAAAAGGTCATAAATTAGGTTAGGACAATGATTGGCATTTTTTATGTACAGAACATGTGGAAATTGTCAAAGTTTTAGAATCAATTCACTTTGGCTCGATATGACCACTTTCACTGTGACTATTGCCTTGAGACGGTCAAAAAATGAGTCGCAAGTTGCCCGAACGTAACTTGCCGGTATTTTAGCCCACTCACGGACAATGTCTTTCTTCAGCATTCAGAGGCTGGTAAATTTTTTCGTTCGGACAATTCTTTCCACAAAAGCTCAGAGAAAATAATTCATCGGATTCACGTCTGGTAAATTCGAGAGTCCTTGTGTGGTCGAAACGTGGTTTTCCAATCATTCTTTGCTCGCGCTTCGTGAGCCGTGCCGGGACTTTTGTTGAAACGTCTTCCGAATTTTTGTCTTTTTACTGCTTCAAAAGCAGCCTAAGAACACCTTCCTTCCTGATAATAGTCGCATTAACTATGACGCTACTCTTGAGTTGCCCTTGTCCAACATTTCTTCCTCCTCGTCTCTCAAATCGATAAAGTATCTATTGTACCCCACTCAGATCCAGATTATAAAATTTTAATTAAACAGTACACGATGCCAGAACCCTTTCTTTCAACAAACAAATAACGATGTGCTTATTCTAAATACTCTAATTTGCCGTGTCATGCTCAACAGGGCCCACTCGCTGATAAAGGGTGGGCCATTTTTCTTAATATAAATTCAAGAGCGTTTCGCCGCGTTATCGGACAAAACAGCTCGCAAAAGCCCAATCCCTTAATTGAATACATCCTGGAATCACCGATGTAACCCCAGATCCCTGTTTTATCGACTCGCCCTAGCGGCAATATTGAAAGTGTCACCCTTACACGCTCACTACATTAATTTCCCGCAGCTAGGGAAGTCATCTCCTGCCGAAACGATTGAGTATTTGCTGCTCTCCCTGGGGAGTTTATGACATGATGTATTTTGTCTTGTGGTTTGTCTTGGTGGTTGAGATCTCACGCATTTTTCCGGAGATTTGTGGGGGTTTTTCGTTCCTCATTTGAATAAGATTTAATGAGAATATACAGGTTTTGAAAATTCACTCTAAACGTACAAATCACAAGTCGCTCCAGTGGAACAGTGGAAACAATCGAACACTCAGTACGGTGCCACATAAATAAAAACATTAGGAAAGGCGCACGAACGCCGAAATCGTGATGGGGATGCTTCAGACTGACGGTCCGCGATGCGCGATTCAAATAATTGTATTATTCTGAACGTGAGAGCGTGAGAGCATATCTTTTTGAAAATTAATTAATTATATTCTCCGTTAATCAATTACGTTCACACTTCAAGGAGAAGCCTCCACAAGCTCTACTAGATAAGGTTGATTATTGGGCAGCACACAGGTCACTTTTTTGTGAGATATCACATTCACAAGATCTGTAAGGAAAACTGTAGGTTATTTGAATCGGCCGCAGAAACCACAGAGCCCATATCATGTCAATTCAATGTATTGGTGCAAAGCCGACTAAGGACGAATTTCAAAGGAAAATAATCACTTTGCGAAGAGGTAACATTCCTGGTCAAAATGCAGCTCAAGTAATGTAACAAAAAAAAATACCACATTGGTCGCAGTGTAGAAAGGTGCCACCGTGCCAATCGACCACAATCTAATATGATCTATCATGCAGATATACTTGTAGTTAAAGTGGACACTTCTGCAGATTTTGAAACGACAATATAGATGGTAGGGTTCATCGAAGCACACTAAAGGAACTGTTACATTTGGCTGAAGCGCAATGCGCGTCAAGGAGCGAAAGAAAATAAGAAGTTATGTCCATGCTGGCCATTTTCCATACGGAGCAACAAGCCCATATCTCAAGACACGTCGCCGCTCGAAACTTGTCTGGACTTAAGTCAAAATATTACCCAATTTGCAATCAATTCTCCTTTAGTGGTCTTCCCGTATCTCACGAGAAAATAATTCGGTATGTTCCTCGACTTTGTTGAGCCGCTTCGACTTTTAGAACAATAACAATTAATTTTTATGCCTCCACTGCACCTTAACTGCCTATAAATCGAATAAACGGCCTCTCTTTTTTTCATAACTACAGATATTGCTGCCTTTAACGGAATTAATTCTGATATTTATGGAAATTTCGATTGTGGCGCAACGACGATCGCGTTTGATTGGAATAGAATCAGTGGCGGCACGTGCGAATGATGGAAAAATTCCCTTATTGTATGCGTAGAAACTGCTGGAGTACTTTGAGAATCCAAAGCAAACACAATGCAATAGTCATGAATTATCACGTAGTAAAACTTTTCATTCGTGAAACATAAATTAATGCAGGGTGTTAAAAAGAAGTTAATAGTTTGACTTGATTTATACCTCAAAAATATTAATATGGGTTAGCCAAAATGAGTCGTTTGGGGAGACAATTCAATTAACATCTAGATCAACCTGAGAGTGAGAAATAAACATAGAGAATGCGCCTACGCGTGAATAGTACTGCATTGTAATCAACCAATTAGTAGAGTGAGATGGAAAGCATTTCACTGCCCACTGTGGCGAAGTAAACATTGGTTAGATTTGCATTTATAAATACAATCTTTTTGTAATTTTGCCCTATTACAATTAACGGAATAGTCTTAAGCAACAATAAACTGTCACCAATAATTGAAATAATTCAGTTTATGAACGTCAAATCGAAATGAAAATGAAACACATCGCATCAAGAAACTGAACACTAACAGACAATGTTGCCAAACTGACAGAATTGTCTGTAACAGACGCAAGCCATTAGTACACAAGTAGGAGAGCGGTAAACCAATTATCCCAGCAAACATACGGCACGGTTTTGCAACGCCGAAGTTTGTTCGCGCGTATAGACAGGTTATCTTGGCTGCATAACGAATGCGTGAAGGCACTCTAGTTTAGTTTTTACTCTGAGGAATCACCAAATGAGATATGAAGATAGATCCATTTTCCCTTTCGGATATCTTGCTTATCAATTTTTTACATTAAAATAATTTTCGGTAGGTCCGTTAACAAAGATCATAGCTTGCATCAAACATTTGTTTTCATATGACATTAACTTTATTGTATATTTTGAATCCGATCGGTTTGTTTCGTTCAATTGTTGTTAAGAAAACAATATAATTCTCGAATTGAAATGCCTCATTCTAAAATACTGAAATTAATGATTTTTATGCATGGTAACTTGTTTGCTTAGATTAGATTAGTTAAGATCGAAGTCCATTGGTACGGTTACTAACTTTCTGCACAACAACCAATGATGTATTTTGTGCGTTACCATACTATAGATATTATAGAGCTACGCTTCGCCCAGGAATGTAAACTCTTGATTATTTTCCTAGACGTCCTTGCTCTTATATCGCCTGGCGTCAAGGTTACTTCATCCAGTAGAGCAAGTTTGGTTTGTGCCAATGCATTGGCATAGCTTGGTGGTTTCTGTGGATGATCGACATAATCTACCGATATTGGAGTTTTCCTTACCGATCTTATGGGGGGTGATCTCACGAACAGTGACCTTTGAGAAGCCCAGTGAGCAGCCTTACTCGTTTTTTGACAACGATAGAGCTTTTGAACCAAAGCATTCCGTGACTAGGTGAATGGGGGTTTCTTCCTCCTCGCCACAGAACCTACACTCGTCAGTGTCCCTATAATCCATCCTCAACAGGTGCTTCTGAGGCGACAGTGTCCTGTAAGAAAGGCGTGAGGAGGTGTAATTGCTCTTACCAAGATCCAGATATCTTTTGGATTCCGCTGTCTCAAAGTTCCAAAGGAACTCAGTGGAATGATCCATCCCTGGCAGATTCCGCCAGAGATGGCTCATTCCCCTTAACTGTATGGGTGATACCCACCATGAGTGCACAGGTTCGGCGAAGGGAGTGTTTGCCTTTTTTTTGCAAGGAAGATTTCTTTCATTCTCGATGATTTGGTGGGCATGTACTAAAATTGGAGCTAGTTTGTTGTCTTTCGCAAGTGTTGTGAGGGACTGTTATAGCTTCAAATTGTCCTTGGTGTACAATTAACGACCATCAGTTTGCCTCAGTGCCATCTACCATCAGACAAGACTTGGTGCTTCTCTTTATGGCTTCTTCATCAATATTCATATCCACTTCAGCAGTACCCGATACCTAGTGAAAAAGGTTAAAGTTTCACCGTTCCGCAGCTACTAGTCGTTCCTTCTCTATCTATAGCCATGAAAATTTCAAGTTCCTGAACTATCAAATTTACCGTAAGTCATCATAGCAAGGTCAGCAAACATTACACAAGTATAACGATAGCTGAATTGAACGAATCCACGAACCGATGGTCCATTTTGACCCCGTTCATCCATCAATCCTTCACCACATCCACGCCACTGTCAGCTCTCCCTCGAAATATGTTATTAAGCCAATTTAAGACGCTATTATCGTCTGGCCAGCCGGTCCACACATCGCCTATATGTCCGAAAGAAATCTAGCGAATCCGCTGAATATCCCTCGACGGCAATCAAAAGATTCGCGAGAACATTAACAAGTGCGATAATTCTTATTTAATATGACTTTTTAATTATCTGCTCGGACGCAAACGACGTATAAATTGTAAACATGCCCATAATATCCTTATGATCTCGGCTAAATTATCTCGGTTTCTGTTTGGGTGGCATGGAAGTATCCTGCGTATGTCTGGGTCTCTATCCGATTCCGTTTTGATGTGACAATTTGAATAATTAGCAGACGTAGATGTGCGGTGTTCTGTCTTAGATGTGTTTTTGGTGAAACTGTTGGTTGAAAGATAAATTATGACGGCCACACAGAGCTATGCCACTCCGGAAAGAGGTGTTTTCACTGCACGTCTCTCTGGAGTACATACACCTCTTTTCATTTATAACTTGATCATAATATGTTAATATTCCATTACTTGTGAGTAATGAATATACGAATTTTGACAGAATTTATACCACTTGTAATGGTATAATATTACATAACACCGTTTTGGTGGCATGGAAGTATCCTGTGTATGTCTGGGTCTCTATCCGAGTACGTTTTGATTTAAATAATTTGCAGACCAAGAAGTGCGGTGTTTTTTTCTCTGTGTTTTTTTCTCGAAACTGTTGTTTGAAATGGGATTATGACGGCTACACAGAGCTATGCGACTCCGGAAAGACATTTATCAATTTCTGAAGCGGATCAGCTGTGAACAGAGCAGATATTCGAATTTTTCTCTTTCCAATTAGTAGAAACATATTCTGGTATTATCTTGCGTCGACATAAGAATAAGATCCCAGTTTAGCGTTCACGAATTGATCAATATGACCCATTTTGAAGCAAGATTCCTTTGATTTAATGTATATTGTCATGGACAATCGAATATAAAGTATTCAGAAGAAATACGAGTATCGTAATGTTACATCTCTACTGAAGCACATAAATTTATATCATGTCAATGTAGGTATCTTCTTTATACTGAATAAAAATAAGAATGTATTTCAATTGAGATTTATACTTAATTCATGATGAATTAAGACGTATGAATTGTAACATGCTCATAATATGCTTATGATCTCGCTAATTATCTAGGTTTCTGTTTGGGTGGCATGGAAGTATCATGCGTATGTCTGGGACTCTATCCGAGTAAGTTTTGATGTGACAATCTGAATAATTAGCAGAGGTAGATGTGCGGTGTTCTGTCTAGATGTGTTTTTTTGAAACTGCTGGTTTATAGATTTCTGAAGTGGATTCAGCTGCGTTGTTCCTAGAATAATGGCGGACAGAACCAAACTTGAAATTTTCAATGTTGGTTTAATATTTGGACTGGAAAGTTGAATTCATAAATAAATAGAATGAAATACCAATCTCACAGGATATTCGAATAAATTAGGTATCGTTTTCCAATATGGATATTGAACAAGCGTATAAGGACTTCTGAATAGTGTGATCTTGACAATGTATATTTGATGTCAATAACATTATTGTCATAGAGAAAAGTGTACCAGAGACTTCATTTTATCGAAGTGTCTACTGAATATCAAAATTTGGCCGCTTTGTAATTTTGAATGAGAATTATTGTTAAGAATTTCTTCCCGATTTCTTGACCAAATATAGCATTCTCGGATCAAATGATCATAGCTCGAAAACTATTCGGCAGATTTGGCTTATTAACTGGGAAAACCTACCAACCTACCCAAAAAATATCTAGTATGTAGCTCATTTATTCCAAAAGTTTACGGAAAGGCGGAAAAAACTTTTGATCTACGATTGTTCATCAGTGAGTACTATACCGAGTGATCTTTGACATTGTGATTTTGACAAAAACATTTTTCCGACGAAATGAATGAAGAATTGTAAAATGAAACTATTCACATAAATATTGTTCCAGACTGTTTCACGTACAACTCTGTATACTCAAATACTTCAATAAACTCAATTCCGACCACTTGAAGCGTCAATATTACCGACTCAAACCGATTAAAATCATATAGACGTCATAAAATACACTTCACACCTATCGGTTCACCAAATTGAGGCAGGAGAAGAACACAAAAAGTTCGAGATCGATCCTTGCGATCCGAAAGGACAGGAATGCCAAAAACGAATCAGAAACCCGCATAAAGAGCGATATCATTATTATTTCGTAGAACTACATCTTAATTATATCGGTCTTAATTATCGTTAGATAATCAGTTGCTGGAACGGTTTATACGTTGTATCGTTGTATTTCACTTCAAACTATAAACGTCAGGTTTTATACTGATAGAATTAAGTTACCGTCGATGGTGGATAGGGTTTTAATGGTTAGAATGGTGGTAATAATTTTTTAGTGGGGGTGGAGTATTTCGTGCCGACTTTGAACCATTAAATACTTATTAAGTATAGTTCGGTGGTGTAAGGTATGATCGTTTTCTTACATTGCAATTAACGTTGGTTAATACTGGAACTAAAAAAAATTGTACTGTGGGAGAATTTTAAATGCGATAAGAAAGTTGTGTAATTCTGAGTCATGAAGATTACTGGCAATGGCATTTCTAGTATGTTAAAGTTAATTTCGTAATCACCACATTCAAAATTTCATATGGAATTGGGATTGATACCAGATAGTGTACATGCAGAATCTCAGGACAATCGGAATTAGGTATCGTCTGGAAATTTTTCAAAAGATAAATATGTAAACATAAAAATTACAAAAAATTAAAATTTCTTTCAGGTGATTCTCTGACAGGTTTCTAGGCCAATTTCTTTCTTCTTCCAAAAACCAACTTTTTGGAAAAAAGGCCAACTAGTTACGATTTTATTTCAAAATCTCATCTTCAAACTTTTGTGGTTTCGTTGACATAATTAAAATCTTAAATAAGAGAATAACAATTACTGCTCGTATGTACATCCGAAAATGCAGTATTTTCAAAGATTTTGATTTTTTCCGAAAAGTTTTTTTTAAGAAGAAGAAATTGACCTAGAAACCTTTTAGAGAATCACCTGAAATCTATACATATAGTCAGTTCAAGGAAGTTTGAGCGCATAGTAGGTGTTTGTTTATTTTATTGAAGTTGGCAGTGTTTGCTGTCATAACGTAAAATAAGTCAACGTTTCCGAATGTACCCGCATCTTATGACGAGCTCTATGTGATATTGACAAGATGCGTATCATCTAACAAGAAAATAAACAATAAACCTAAATTTTAATATACACTGGAATAGTCAAATTTCCATGCCACAATCCAACGGCTCAACCTTTCGTGAACGGACTATAAGTCTTAACATCATTCATCATTAAATTCTATGTTTCCGATGATGCGATCCTCTCAAAATTTCGCATGAAAATTCAGTATGACAGTCTTCATTTACAAGATACAAATTGCACTTGAATCGAATATCCTGTTATGGAAATATAAACGTTCTTCTTTTCAATAATTCAGTTGAATTTTTCATGTTTCCTGTTACCACTATATGGCCACAAAATTCCGCATGCACATTCAGTGTATCAATCTTTATTTATGAAATGAATTTCATAACAATCAGATATTTTTTTATGGAAGTATGAAGTTTCTTCTTTTCAATATTCAATTCAATTTTCTACGGTTCTATTCACCATGGCCACCAAATTTTGCATGAAGCTTATTATGAGCATCTTGCATATGGCCGCA
>CM024240.1:78378445-78472454 GCA_013421045.1 Propylea japonica | reverse complement strand
TTATAACAATAAATGAGAGAGCTACCATGCTATGATACGTGTATACGTCGTAAGTATGACAACAGCAGATCTAAATCACGGAAATGCGATTCAAATAAATACCAAATTTCAAGATCAGGTAAAAAGTAATAATAAATATTCATCAGACTTCTTATACCTCTAATCAACGTACACGATTAATAAAAAAATTGAAATAAAAACACTAAGTTTTTATTTACACATTTTGCACACTGTCGGAAAATTATAAGTCATAATACTTTAAGTATATTATACAACTTGTAAAAATAACTGAGTGGAAAAAATATCATTCTTTCATAGGACACATTCCAATAGTGCTTAGCCCACCCAGTATGTTTACACAAAGAAAGCAGAAAATATACAGAAACAAGTAACCACCATCATTAACGTGGGCTACACTATCAGATGCACGTCCTTTTTCATGTCATTCGAGTCTTCGAATATTTTATTACTTTGTCCTTTTATTAACAGAATGCTCAAAACTGTCTGATATCTTCATTGCGATCTGTTTATGAAAAATCCATCATCATCTAAAAAAGTTATATATAAACAAAGGGACAATTGCAGAATTACACAAATTTCCAACCACATTGACATCCGTCATCTCAATAAAAATGGTTCAATCTCAAATACAATAATTACAATTCTCAATATTCTATATAAACAATCGAAATGAAGATTCAAAATGGAGACCCCCTACATATCTTCAGTTCCAGTTAATGCAATCTATCGAAGGATAAAACAACAAATTCCAAATATTCAAGCTTATCGCATAAGTAACCCTAAGTAGTTCATTGTTAATAAAGAGGGAATACATAGTAAAATTTATCAAGCGTATTTTTCATTTTCCAGTTGTCTGTTTAGAAACCTCGACTACATCATACCATTCTTTTCAACAACGGCCTAACAGAGTCCGTTTAAGTAGAAGTTACAAGCACTGAAAAGCGTTCCTTCTATTTTTTTTTGCTTCATGTATCACAGTTCACTCGCTCGCCACAAATACTTGCGATATTACACATCGTCCTTATTTGTTCTTTCGATAACTTCATGGGTTTTGGCAGCATGTACAAAATACGGGAATTTATTGTTTAGTTTTAAAAACTGAAAGGAAATACTTTTTTCGCTTAGAAAGTCCTCTTAAAATAATTTCCATTTATACGACTAAACTTACATGTGAAAGCCCAGAAGTTAACAAAGATCTTTCCATCATTTCATACGAATAGACTTTACGACACTTCGGCGTTACCACTTTCACTCTCACGCAGTTTTTCAGCTTCTAACTTGGCTGCGGCATGTTCTGCAGCTGCTGCCCTTGCTGCAGCAGCTGCTGCCGATCGACTAGCACTTGAACGTAGGTTCTTTTTTTCACGCACCGATTCTGGATCTATTGGGGGAAGGTCTCCCGATTTACGCTTACCACGGGTTCGTTTTGTACTTTTCTTTGGCGGCGAGGTTTCCCTTTCGGGCTCATTGACCGGCTGTTGGGGCTCAGACCCCACCGATTCCTCAAACTTCTTCTCTTCCACTTCTTTCTTTTCCTCCATTACTGAAGGTTCTTGTTGTTCTGGGGTTTCAACAGGTTCTGGAAGAGATTCGGTTTTCGAAGTTCTTTTTCATCGTTACGTTTGACCACAGTTGAAGGAGGCAACAACGCTTCGATATCAACTCCTTCTGGTTCAGGTTTAGGGGTAGCTACTGCCGGCAATTTCTCCGTGAACTCCTTCAATTTTTAGCTGGATTCTCATCCGGACTAGGTTCTACACTTTCCCGGCTTCGTTTGGTTGGTGCCATCATCCTGTCGTCAGGCGCATACGCCTTGGAATCATTAGTTCTGCGTTGTTTTTACTAAGTTGCTCGATAGCTTCTTCATTTGTTGTCCTGAGTCTTCTTGGCGGTTTGACTCACTTGAGCTTCCAGCAGCTTCGTAAAATCGGATAATCCTGGCAGATCTTTCTTCTCCTTCAGTTTATCTGGAGTGGTGAAATCAGTCGGCAGCATACCTCTCAAACTTTCCAGAGCTCTACGTTCTCTTCTTTCTTATCGTTCTTCATCTGTTTCAAAGAAGCATCCAGAGAGCTAGCCGCCTTTGTTATGCTCTCCAAAATTTGGGTGTCTGGCGGTAAGAGAAGCTGTGAAGATGTGCGTCTCGACTGGATGTTCTCGGTTTGGAGGATGAAGATGTAGTCATTGTTGAGGATGCTGATGGTCTTGAACCAACACTAGACTTACTCGATTTTGAGCTGGAATTTGGCGAAGCAGCTGGATTCATATTACCTCCATTCAGCAATCCACATTGTTGGGCTAAGGTGTCATAAGCTGCTGACATGCCTGGTTGTAACGTGAAGGATTCAACCCTCCTAGCCCTAACGGGAGTATACAACAAACTAGGATTTGGGAGAGAATGGGAATGGATTAGATGTTGGTATCGAATTACTAGATGCTTGATTTGATGACTTGCTTGAACTGTGTGCTTCTTGGGGCTTCGACTGTTTGCTACTAGAACTGCTTTTGCCTCCACCTTCTGAGGATCGGAGGCTACTCCAGCTGCTGCAGCGGCGGCGGCTAAAGCTGTAGGATCCATGCCCAAACCAGGCAAACCTAATCCAGCCAAATTGGCGAAGAAGATTCATGTTATTGAGATTTCCTAATCCACCCATTGAACCTAGAGCTCCCATGTTAGGTAAACCAGCAAACGGCATCAGCAGGGACTGTTTTCGGATCGAATTGTCCTAAACCAGATAGACCTGAAAGAAGATTCGAATTTATGCCTCCGAGTCCAGCTCCTGTTAAATTGGGGAAAGATAAATTCGATGCAGCGATGTATTGATTCCGGCAGACCAACGCTGGAGTTAGAGCCTGTTGGACTGGCCATCAGGGGCGGCCTACCTGGAATATTACTCTTCTTTGACGATCCTGACGATGAAGATCCGCCTGTACACGCTTCTGAAGATCGTGGCTGAGGTTTCCTCTCTCTTTCACCAGCTCCGACCATTTTGGATCGATGTCAACATTGGATTCTCTACTAGCCATTGTCCAGTCTCTTCAATGTTGGTGCTTGGGTCCAGTTAATTTCTTTCCGCTAATTCTGTGGATAACCGATACATTCTCGTCGCCAGTTAATTTTTTCCAATCCAATAAAGAGGGATCAATTCTTTGCCTTCTCCTTCTCGAGATAAGTAGTCTGCACCAAGAGGTTGTTCGGCAAGAGCGGCATTTTTGTCGGCTAGCCACTTGTTGACTTTAGCTTCATGAGAGAAGGAGTTAACCTTAGCACTAAATATCAGAAAAACCTTACTGATATCGCAATCATTGCCTCGTAGCTCTTGCGTTGTTGTTGTTGCTTTTTCAACAGTGGTTCTGTTGCTCAGCTTGAGCCAAGAATGATGAGAAACTGTCTTTTTGGATCCTGGCATTGTTTGGCATCATGTTGGTAATGACACATTACGTGAAGCTGACGACGATGGCACAGATGTCACTGTAATCGTGAAAGGTTTTTGTGATGGATTGTGCGAAGTGCTTATGGGTGCAGATGTTGGTGTTCAGAGTCACACTAGGAGTTGTCGGTTTCTTAGTAGGCTCCGGAAATAGTGACTGTTCTTTGGCAGCAGATAAACCTAGCACAATTTCGTCAAGTTTCTTGCGCTTCTTTTCTTTGCCAACTACAGGCTCTGGTTCAGGCTGTAAGAAAATGTGTTTAGTCTCATGTTCAAATGATAAATCTTTGTAACTTACGCAATTCTTTCTCTTCATCAATTTGGATAGAGTATCATCCAGTTTGTTGCCGCCCATTTTTGAGGAGTTGCCTCCAGACATTTTCTTAGAAGGCATTGAGAAGTCTTGTACTTCTCCCATATCACCCATCGACCTGTCAGTTTTAGGAATGCTGAAAAAAATCAAAAATTCAGAAAGATTCGTACACTTGAAACAATGTAGATACAATCGGATAAAAGAGATTCAACCTACCTAGAACTCAAATCGATAGGAGTCAATGTACTGCTGGTACCAGGAATAACTGTTGTCTGCCCAATAGTTTTAGCGATGGGTGAGTGATACTTCATGTCATACCCCATGTTCACGTTACTCATCATCCTTGATGGGCCTTGATGTGCTGGCGGAGGTTGCAAACTGCTTTGAACAGGCGTGGACCTTCTGGAGTCCTCTGAATCGTCGTTATCCCAACCCATCGAATGTTTCATCATGGGATTGCCCAGATGGCTGGTGCTGTTGAGAAGAGCATGTATTTTGCCCTCTCAGTTCTACATCGATGGCAATGTGACGTTTTCTTTTCTTTGGATTGATGTCTGAATCGACCGACATTGAGTTAAGTTTCTCTCTTTGGGGGATCATTAGGGAGTTCATGAATGGTATATCGAACTCGTTACCAATGCCTGTTGCAAGCTGAGAAGCTCTTAGTTGCAGGCCATTCTTTAGTCTCCACTGCATATATTATATGCTGGAGCCTGACTGAATGCGTATTATCCTTTGGCCATTTGACGGCGTTATTAAAGAGTTGCGCCACTGTGGTTTCACTGAAATCCAAAGCACCAGAATCCTTGTTGTCTCTCAATACAAAGTATCAATTTGGACAACCTTGAAAGTGGTTGAATGACCTCCAAATCTGGAAAATAGCTTTCAACTCAGCGGCCTGTTTAGAGCACAAATCGTTTTCTTCTTCTATCTGTGTCTTCTTCACAGGCTCAGCTGGTTTAGGTTCTGGAGTTTGCAACTTCTTGGTCATATCTTCAGGTTCGTCCGATTCCTTTTCTTTTTCAGGTTCTTTAACCTCCTCGCTTTCCTTTTCCGCATCTTCGTTTTTCTCGACTTTAGGTTTTTCTTCATCTTCACCTTCAGCGGTTGGTGGAGATTCCTTCTCTTTGGTGGCATTTTCATCAGTTGTTTCAGTTTTCCCAAGAGTCATTTCGATCTTATTGGGCTCGGGTTCTTTCTTCTTTTCTTTTTTCTTGGCGTTTTCTTTTTTCAGCACTTTCTCAATTTTCAGAATCCCTTCGCCTTTTTCTAGTTTAACTAGCAATTCGTCTTTTTTAATTTTATTATATCCTCACGACTACCAGTTTTATGGCGTCTTTGGAATCTCTCAATTCGTGCGATGTGACTTTTTTCCTTAGAATTTCATGGAAGGATAGTTCGGGATCGTCTAAGAGGTAGTAATCAGTTCGGCCTAATCCATGCCTGAAAAGATTAAAAATTTTACAAACACCGTTCAAGTTTAGATGTGAATTGACGCAGCAAATGTCTTGGAATATTTAGTAGTATTCAATAAATCAATGATGTAATATGAAAAACTTGATATTTTGGTCTTTGAAAAATATGAAATTACTGAATTTGAAGGCAATATTTTCAGTTTTTTATTTGCAGACTACTCTGGATGAATTGACAAAAAGTTTCTAAACGTTTGATGCAGATTTGCAGAATCACCATTTTCTTTTTTGAATGAATGCACAAGTTTTAAATGAACACCATATCCTCAAGACTATGAGAAAATAATTAAAAAAATGAATATCCTTGAACTTACTTGGCAACACCAATCAACAACTCCTTATCATGTTTTCCAGATATCCACCAGTCAGGCATATCTGCAGATGTCACACAAACTTTTAACCGTTCATCTAGTTTGGGATGAGTTATAACTTCCTCCCTTATCCTGGATAGCAGTTCTAACCTTTCCAGCGTTCTTCTGGCCTTTTCCTCTCCTATATGTTCAATAGTAGTATCGTAAGTACCCTCCTCGTTTAATATACCAGTCTGTTTCTTGCACATCATCACGAAGTGCTTATAATACTCAGTCAATTCTTCATCAGTCTTCTTTCGAGCTTAGAAGCTGTTTGAACTTGGACCAATCATAAGCCTTTCTCTTTCTGTAATATATCACGCCGTAAGATGACGCTACCCTGAAGAAGTCAGCCTCTTCCTCTTCGTCCACTTCTTGTTTATGGTCAACTTTTCTTTCTCCCTCATTGCCTGCTCTATAACTTGCTTTCCTTGTCGTTCCATCTCTGTAATGTTCAGTATCACACTTCTAGATTTACTGTTTTCGGTTAGTAAGGTGGTTATGTTTAAATGTCCAAGTGAAGGCTAAGTTAGATGATGAAATGATACAATCAAACATACAGATCTAATGGGCTTACCTTTTTTCAATGACTTCTAATTTGAGGGGACTTCTTGGAAGGTTAAGGAGTCGGGAAAGGTATGTAAATCTACGAGTGTTAATCCTAGTTCCACATTTATACCTTCAAAGTATCAAAATATTGAATTATTTTACTGTTTTCATGAAAATGTTTCTATTATGGGAATCCTGGATGTATAAAAATATTAATTCTGTCAGACTTTTTATTTTGTCAATCTGGATTCTTGAGAATGATAAGTTCTTCTTAGTAAGTTTCATTAACTCTTGAGATTTCTGAAAAGCTTAAAATTCTTGACAGCATCTTAAACTATAGGCACACGTGATCGATTCACTCTTATAACATCACTTTTTCATTTTAATGGTATCAAGCAAAGATGGATTTGAAGAAGCATGAATGAAAAATATCTTTACTTCTGTTCCCTGGGGTAACAATTTTAATTCATAGCGTTCAAGTTGCCATATTTTCCGCATTGATATCAATCTTTAGAAGTATTGTTAAAATATTCTTTAATAACATTATAAGATCATCAGCGCTTTCAAAATAAAATTCAATTTTGAGTATGAATAGATCTTCGCAAGCAATAAACACCTTGAACAGCTGGCACTTGAACTTAATCTTTAGTAATCTGAAAGACTCAAGGAACACTGTTTTTATAATATTTTCAACTAAATTGTAATCACTTAACACGGCAATAGTATCGATTCTTCTTTAAAATAATAAAATTTGAACGGTTTATCAAGAAGCAATTTGAACGGATGTCATAGTTTATTTTCTGAGACAGCGGCCACGGAAACTTACTAGTCAAGTCACCAATATAATAATAAATTTTCTACAATTAGCATGATATTGGATATAAGGATGACAAAAAGTTTTCTCATAAAGTACCCAAAAATATACTGACAATAAAAACAACATAATAACAACTGCACTGAAATTTTTGAACACTCGATAGGTTTTCAGGTTAGGATCGTAATTCAATATTGTACAGGGTGAATCTGTCATGCTTTCATGGTTAGGCTACTGATTTTATAAAAGTCAATGGAATATATCGGTACAGAAATTCACATCGGAATATAGCATATACAAGACATCAGAGAGAGAACTATGACTCCCAGTTCAACAGTGGTATATTCCTCAACTGATTTTGCAAACTCTGGACTAATGTGTTTTTCTTCATATCGAGTAATATTCTAAATCTTTACGGTCAGTAAATTACTGTATTCGTTTTGGGAGATTCAAACTCCCGAGCTGTTACAGAGCTTTGTTTTCCTCATTCGTTACTGTTCGATTTGAACGACAGATGGTAAATAAATAATAAATACAAATAAAACGAGAAGCTTGAGGAGGAAAATCATTATGCTAATTAAGTAATTTGATTTCATCGAAATATCTACAACCCAAACCAATATGACCATGACAGCATCGATGTAAACAAAAATCATATGTCAACTGAGTAACTCAGGAGCTCCATACCAAAAAAACACACAAAGTCCAGCACCTAGAGCTCCTGAATTGCTACGTAACAATTCACCAAACCAAACGGATAGATCTAATGTGTTAATTTAAAGACACAATATCACAACCACATGACAAAACTAACATCGACCAAAAGAAAATGAAAACTATTAAATATACAGATAAAGACGGTACTCACAAGTAGATACAACGCAACTGCTGCAGGTCCCATCCTGGTAGTCCGAGGCCCGGAACAGAGTCTCTCCCATCGAACTGCTGGGACACCCTGGCTAACGCGGCCAGCGGCGAAGACATGGAGGGCGGTTCTATGGCGTTCTGGACACAGTGCAATAACTACATACTAACAGGTAGACAAGAAGCACGCAACATGCTGTGCATATCTCGCGCAAAAACGTACTTATTGAAGGAGATAACACAGCCATGATGCAAACGATAATGGTGTGATTCGGATGTCTGAAAAACTATGATGTGTGCTAACCGACTCAGTTTTGAGGAATCACGACATACGATTCTTTTTTCTTCCCTGAATGGTTAATAAATTTCGTGGTTTTTATGCTCAGATCAATATAGATAGATAGATGTGAACAGTGGTAGATATGAGAAAAAGATCTCTATGTTTATATCCTCGCCCTGCTGTGTATGAACATTAACCTAACTTTGGTATACTTATTTTCAAAATATTTTCGCCAGTCTTCGTGATTATGCATTTCAATGTGCCTAGCTATGATAATGAAGTTGATTTATTTCGGAAAAATGCCGAAATACTTTATATTCTTAAGACATATTGTTTACCTGAAAGTAAGAATAAACATAACTACGCTTGAATAGTTCTGCATTGTAATCAACCAAGCTCTAGAGTGAGATGGAACACATTACACTGCCGCACTGGGGTGAAGTAAACAACAGGTCAGATTTTAATTTCTACAATTTCTGAATATAATACAAACATTTTCGTAATTTTGTCTCAGCTATAATTACCGGAATAGCCTTAAGCAACAATAAACTGCCACCAATCAGTAAAATAATTCAGTTTATGATCGTCAAATCGAAATGAAAATGTAGACGCGACGCATCGAGTAACTAAACACAACAGACGATGTTGCCAAACTGATAGAATTGTCTGTAACAGACGCAAGCCGTAAGTATCAGAGTAGGGGAGCGTTAGACCAATTACCCTGATACGTAATAAAAGATACGGCACAAGTTCGCACGCCGGAATGTTGTCCCGAGCATAAATAGATTCTACTTGGCTGCACAACAAATGCGTGAAGGCAACTCTAGGTTTACTTTTTACTCTGAGTTGTTTACTTACAGCATTCCAGAGCTGAGTAGTGTAGGTTGCTTATGTGTAGTAAGTATTAATTTAATTATGTAAACCTATAATTAGTTAGATAATGTCCCGTCGCTAATAAACATAAGGTCGAGGAGACTGATTTCTTAAAAAAAACTTATGAATCTTAGTTAGAAGTAAATTATTCAGTTTCAGTACCCCTCAAAAAAATCATATTCAGCTTTGGTTGATATCGAACTGACAAATTTCAAATTTGCTATGTATAACTGATCCTCAATTCATAGCATTGATATCGCAATTGGAATTTATCTACAGTCCGTTCACGAAGTTTGAGCGCAAAGTAGGCGTTTGTTTATTTATCTGAGGTTGGTGTATTTGCTGTCATAACGTAAAAATAAAGTCACCGACGGCTCAACCTTTCGTGAACGGACTATATACAATATTGACAACATTGCGTAATCAATCTGACAAGAAAACAAACAACATAACCTAAAATTTAATTATACACAGTGGAATATGCCAAATTTCAAGGCTAACCGACGGCTCAACCTTTCGCGAAACGTACTATATGTTCTTTATTTATCTGAGATATTATGACATAAATTATTCTTCATATTATAATATCCAAAATAACCACGACTATTAACGTTGAAGCATGGTATTCACCGATAAAGAAACTAAAGAAAGTACAAAACAGTGTGAAGTGAGCAAACACATCAAAGTTTCAGATATCCGATGAGAAATCAAAATATTATGTATCTGATGATAAGAATGATTTAATGCAACAGAACCTCATTTAAAATTGTTCACAAAAAAAACTTTATCAAATAATGGAAGAGTTCAAATATGTGCAATCGTTATTTGATCTCAAGACAATAATTCATTCATTCAAAAAAAATAATTTCAAATCTTCTTCCAGAAAACTAGCACACGATAAATAAGTTTGTCTTCTTCATAAATACCGAAGGGGAATGATGATGATATGAAAACAACTAATAGAACAATTAGAACAAATATTCAAGCATTAAAACATGTTCTTGAAGCACATTCAATAATGTGTGAAAGAAAATTGAAATAAACTGATACCACGAAAGGAACGAATTGATAAAAGTTTCAGAAAGTTATAATACAAAATAAATGAAAAGTTGATAAAAAGAATTTGGCAATCAACTTCAAACAATTAAACATATAAATTAATTTTTATTCAGTGAACAAACTTAGAGTCTAAGTTCTTGAACTTTTTTGTTAAAAAACTACACTTGATAATTTTTATTCAGAAATTACCAAATACTAATTAGTTTTACTTTGAGGATTCTAGTAGATGTTAGAGCCATTGGAAATAGATCTGTTTGTGTACTACATTTCGTTTGAGTTTATTTGAGCATCAGGGTGCTATACAATTACTTTGCAAAAATTCTCTATAAAAAGTGATTGCCAAACTCTTGAAAATAGAAAAAAACTACAATTCTCCTTACCTTCAATTTGCTATTGGCTAGCTTTTGCTCCTCCTTCCGATAGCTTCTCTGGTATGAAGTAATTACTCGTCTCAACCTGGTGTTCAGGTCAGTGATTGTCGGCCACTGCTTATCATCCATAACCTCTTCGGTTCTCATCTCCTCGTCAGGATTATGCGTGGTCTCTGAAGAACCAGAAGGTCCTGGCGAAGGTTCGGGAATTTCAGAATCTCCACTTTCCTTGGTTTTGGATTTAGTCTCATCGTTTGCATCCTCCTCTTCAGCTTCTTCCTCGTTGCTAAAGGAAATATTAAATTGTAAACAAGGAAGTGGAAAGAATAATTCAAATTTTTCAACTCTTAATACTTATCTACCAGTTAATTCTCTATCTTACCTTTATTCTGCAATAAATATTGTATTTTCATGCATTATTGATAATTAAATAGTTAAGCTAATATGAAAAGCTAGTAGTTGCAAAATGGAAATTATATACCACACAATTAATTTCTAGATGTGGTGATACCCAACGTTTCAAGTAACTATCTTTGTTTAAATCTTCATCATACTTCACTTATTGTATTTTTTTGACTGAGTATATCATTCAAATTTCATAGTGAGTTTGAAATGTTTTCTGAGATCAATATTTTTATATCCACTTCCCAATTATATTTGATAATGGACTGCAAATCAAATTTGAATTTTCATTGGGAAGGAAATATATATTTCTTTGTAGTTTTATCATTTTGAATTTTCATTAATGAACTTACAGGAAAACAAAAAGCTCGAAACAGAATGAATAAAATATTATATAACATAAATTTATATTGTTTATAGCATTAAATGAAACAAGCTATAAATACTCTGAGGTAATGCACAGCTTGACGACAGGGGACATACTAGTATTCTTTTTACCCAGTTCAACTGAGACTGCTGACAGTTCAGTTCAAAATTATAATTATGACAGTAGTTTCTCAGTTAATCTCAGTCGAAGTGGGTAAAAAGAATACATACTAGTATTATCTGGGATATGAAGCTTGTTTCTACTAGCAACCCCCTGGAGAAGGGTTGCGACCCTATCAGGAATTTGAATAGGGAAAGTGGTTAGTTGAACCTGCAGTTGCCTGCAGTTTGTGTTGTATAGAGTAAATATTCACAAAGTTCCAGAGTGTTTTCTATGGAATGATGGTACGGATAAACTAAATGAAAACTTTATACAACGAAAATTGCAGCGTCAGCTCTCTATCCCAGATCATGTCCTATGTCATCAAAAATGAGTGTTTTCACAAATTCGATATCCTGATATTATATATATTATTTAGTAGAAAAGAAGAGTGCTGGTACAGTGAATGGAATGATATTTATACTATTTATTCTTCAATATATATAAAGGCAAAAAATAATCATTAGACAGAAGGCTGGAAGAACGATTAACAAAGTATGGTGAAGTATGTTGCAGATATTTTTAATCAAGTAAAGGAAACATTGAAAATCTTTTGAAGGATGGTGGTTAGAAAAAATAATATTGCATTAGTTATCACTAGTTTGCACCAGAAGCATTTGAGACGTAAAGTGCAGTCAAAACTGATATCTTCGCTATTCACTATTTTTTTAGAAAATAGCATAAAATATACACACTTGTAACTCTGGATTGTAAAATTAATTACTACATATTTCTTATCAGATAATGAATTTTTGTTTATAGGGACTCAAATCTGTGTGTTTGTATTGAATAATAACCTTCCACAAATGATAATTTTTTTAAATTTGTATTTGATAAAGATCTTTTTTACGTTGTGAATAATTGAAATTTAATTGTTAATTTACATAAAGTCTTTAATTTCTTCAATAAAATCATTATGGAATTCAAAAGCTTTCATTTGAAACAACGTTTATGATCATTTTTTTCCTTTATAATTTTGAAGAATATATATTATAAATATCATTTGATTCACTGCAGCAGCACTCTTCGTTTCCACTGAATAACTGAACACATCAGGATATATTATTTCATCTTGAAATGGGCCACGTTAGGTGGATAAATATCTCCTTATGCAGTTGACAAAAGTGAATGTCCAAAACTGATATTTTTCAACATATCGTTTTCGATGGATATGAACTGAACTCAATAAATAATTTGATAGGTCCATTTTCACGATTTTTCGGTCCAAAGAAGGAATAAATCTCCTACAACACTAGAAAATCACCAAAATCTCAGGTGGTTTTGCTGAATTTACATAGGAAAAGCGATGTTGGTATACCTCTGGTCTGCGTCAGCTGTCAAACGAAACCAATTGTCAGATATAATCCATTCAGGTATAAACTGCTTCATTTTTGTATCATTACTGAATCTTTAAAAATAATTTTTAGTATAATAAATCTGAAATTAAAATGTGTAGAAAGATAATAAGACTACAAGTCGAAAATTAAAACAACGATGAAAACAATGATAGTTATCAAAACGTAGAGTACGATAAAAGTTAGTAAATAGTAACAACAATAAAAAAGATCCTGTAGGAGTGGCTCCAATGTATAAAGTCTACTCACTTAGCCGTAGATGGCGTTGACGGTTGTAGGTTCGAGTTTGCGGCCAACATCTGAAGATCTCGATCGGAGGGGGGGCCACAGCGGGACAGGAAACAAAGGTTAGGGTCGGCGCGCATCGCAGTGTAGTTCTCATAGCCGTGCTTCAGCGTGCCAACGAGCAGAGACTTGTCACACTCTGTGTCCCACCACTCAGTAGGTAATTGCTCCGTTACAGGAGGGTTTATCGGCAAGGCACTGTGGATTACGTTACGCCAATTGTAAATTTTGGAAATATCGACTTGGCCGATCGATTTAACCGGTCGTTAACGTCGGTTTTGAAGAGAAGTGAAAGTTCTAGATGCGCTATGGGTACTGGGCGTAGTCGAGAGAGATGAATCGTACACTTTTCTTATACTTAGAACTCTAAATGGTATACTCCGTTTACATATTATTGAGCACAAAGTAGTCCATAGAAATTTGACATATTCCACGGTGTAAATTGAAATTTTAGGTTATGTTGTTTATTTTCTTGTCAGATTGATACGCAATGTTGTCAATATCACTAAAAAGTTGCATAAATCGCGGAGTTCGCTGATCTAAACTCGAAAGCTCGTCGGACGAGGCCGGGTACATTCGGCAACGTTGACTTTATTTCACGTTATGACAGTAAATACTGCTAACTTCAGATAAATAAACAAACGCCTACTTTGAACTCAATTATATGTGAACGGAGTATAGATATAGTCCGTTCACGAAAAGTTGAGCGCATAGTAGGCGTTTGTTTATTTATCTGAAGTTGGCAGTATTTGCTGTCATAAAGTAAAATAAAGTCAACGTTGCCGAATTTACCTGGCCTCGTACGACGAGCTTGTGAGTTATCAGAGAACTCTATGCAATATTGACAACATTGCGTATCAATCTGACCAGAAAATAAACAACATAAACATAAACTAAATTTCATATATCAAATATAGATAATTTCGGTGAAATGTCTAAATGATTAATATTGAGATATTGAAAAAATTGTATTCATTTCCGCGAAGAATTTTACATACAGATTACAATAATAAAATGGCTTTAAAATTGATGTCACCGGTTAAGTGCATCAAGTCAAGATTTTGATTTTTTCGAAAAAAGGGGAATTTTGATCTTCAAAAAGATAATTATCACATAAATATACACAGGGTGTCTCATTTCAAAGCGACCACCCTCCACAACTTATCAGAATTTGTAAAAACGCTCAGACAGGTCTATTTTTGATGACAGGGGGATTGGAATTCAAAGTTTGTTTCTTCTAGCAACCCCCTGAAGAGAGTTGCAACCGTATCAGGAATTTAAATAAGAAAAAAAGGTTAGTTTTGTAGCACATTTGTATGCAAGGGATCAAATTTGTATGAACCTGCAGTTTGTATTCTAATAAAGTGCTTTATCGGTACCATAATTCCACAAGAAACCCTTCTTGTGATTATTATCCACCTTACGGAACAAAATCTGCAGGTTCATACAAATTTTAATCCATGCATACATTTGTGCTACAAATATACCCATATTCCCTATTCAAATTCTTGATGGGGTTGCTAATCAGGGGGTTGCTAATAGAAACAAGCATTGTATTCCAGATCATGTCCCTCTGTCATAAAAATCAACCTGTCTGAGTGTTTTCACAAAGTCTGATTCGTTGTTAAGTTCTTGTGGGTGGACACTTTTAAATGAGACACCCTGTATATCTGTGAATTTATACAAGTATGGAAATTCACATCGGAAACATACTGCATACAACACATCAGAGAGAGCATTGCTGTCCAGTTGAACAGTGATATATTTGGAAGGTTTTTTGTGCTACTTTCCCGACGAAATAAATGCTCCACTGCGAATAATGTTGTTGACAACATTAATCGTAGTTCATCATTCATGTCGTCATAAACGTAGTACGAAAATCTGTCGAATATCACTGTTTAACTGGACGGCAAAATTTTCTCTTGGTCGTGTACAACAAAAAATTTTCAATCCCCATTGCACATACTGAAATTTCACTTCTAATAATTTCATCAGCCCGTCAAAACGCACGGTATATCTCGATACCAATACTAGAAATTTTTCTGTTTGTCAATCAGCTGTTTGAGTGCCTAGTTCTTACTTCATTCGATTCTCTTGATGTTACATGTTAGTCGAGACATTTTTTTTTCAGTTTACTACAATAAGCAAACGTTCAAAAGACTTGGGCAAAAAAATGGGGGATCTGTTTTCAACAAACTGCATGATTTAGGGGAATATTTACAACATGAAAAACTCGCAACCTCATTTACTCTGTGTTATATTTCAGATTTCCCAGGGAATC
Source organism: Propylea japonica (assembly GCA_013421045.1). Taxonomy (NCBI): domain Eukaryota; kingdom Metazoa; phylum Arthropoda; class Insecta; order Coleoptera; family Coccinellidae; genus Propylea; species Propylea japonica. Next base: position 78,457,208 of record CM024240.1, on the reverse strand, counting down.
AAAATGGGTTAAAATGGTTTCAACGACAAATCTCAAGCCAACATACCCAATTTCAGGGATACTAAACACATTGTATGCAAATTAATTTCATTGTTGAACTGTTTATAAGTGAAACTCAAATGCCTCAAATATAAGGAAATATGACTGAAAACTTGTGATAGTTTTTCAATGCTTTCGTTTACTTCACCAGATTCTGATATCATTCAAATTTTGTTTCAGAGTGAGTTGTAAAACAAAATTAAAATAATTTTTGGCTCGAAATTGTGCCTTTGGTAATAACACAGCAACGTTTGAAGCTATGGGGAACAGCCTGCAATCCATCCTCAACAAAACTATGGACATCACTTCAATAAGCATCTGCGTCTAACTTAAAAAATACCACATAATTAAGGGAGGATTTTTAATTGATTTAAGCAGTGGATTTTTACTATGTCAGATGCAAAGGTACCTCATCAATCTTAGTACAAAAATTAAACCTTGCAAATTTGACAAACAGAAAATTTCAAGGTATAAATAAATTTACCTCTAAAGTATTTCTGATCATTTAACTTTCTCAATGCACGGCAATGACTTAGTCAACGACAACTATTTGATAATCCAAAATGAAATTTGGTAACTAGTGCCGTACCGTGTCAACTCAAGGAAACTGGTTATTTATAAGTACTGGACTATTCTTTTATTGTGTTAATAACAAAATGTATGTTGTTAAGAAGTAAGCGAAAAAGCTGTGGAAATATGATTATGCCATGTTCATTTGATATCCTTAAATTTGGCTGTGTCCCAAAAGTTTTTACTTATTATCGATGATTTGAAAAACATTTTCTTCGGTAATCATTACAAAAAACAGCCTGCTATTGTATCATGTACATTATTTTTACGCACTAACAATTTAGAAATGAAAAAGAAATAGGAATAACATAAGAGTAGCCAACTGTTTAAAAAACACAGAAAATCAATTCCCTTTTTTATGCAATGAATAAATTTTTATTCGATAGCTTTAAACTCAATAAGCATATCCCGGAAATATATGACGTCACAAAGGCCTGTGAGAATTTCAAAAATTTTTTTCTTATGTTTTCACCAATGGCATTAACTCACTTCAAGAGTTGATGTTTACCAGATTCTCGCCTAAATATAGTCCATTCACGAAAGGTTGAGCCGTCGGTTGGCCATGAAAATTTGGCATATTCCACTGTGTATATTGAAATTTTAGGTTATGTTATTTATTTTCTTGTCAGATTGATACGCAATGTTGTCAATATTGCATAGAGTTGTCTGATAACTCGCAAGCTCGTCGGACGAGGCCTGGTACATTCGGCAACGTTGACTTTATTTTACGTTATGACAGCAAATACTGCCAACTTCATATAAATAAAGAAACGCCTACTATGTGCTCAACCTTTCGTGAACGGACTATACATTCATGAAAACATAAGGAAAAAAGTATTGAAATCATCACAGCCTTTGTGACACCTAATATTTTCAGGTTATGCTTATCGAGTTTTAAGCTATCAAATAAAAATTGATTGCATATGAAAGGTATATTTTGAGTAATTTGCCACTTTTATGATATTCCTCTATCTAAATAATGCTTATATCTTTTGGAACAAAACCAATAAATTTGGCATTATTTGGTTCTGGTAAGTTCGTAATTCTGAGGTTGAAAACCAATAGCAATGAAAATATCAATAGAGGCATTCGAAAGCTCCGATTATGAAGCTGATCATGTCAGGGCTTGCTAAGCTAAGCATGGCCTCAAGCAGGGACATGCAAACATGTTAAAAATATTAAAAAGGCAAGCTGAATCCCAACATTATTCATTAGCGTATACTCTTTTTTTTTAATATAAGAGTAAATGGGTAATGAGGACGTCCTTAGGTAAAACCACTGGATGAGTACGAATCAAGCCTTTGAATTCAATGCAATGCACATACAGAAATTTTGGTAATATTTTTCTAGGCTGTTTTATACTTTCGAAATTGTTTCATCGTTTTTTGGTGAAGAAAACTTTGAAATCATAGTCTCACCCACATTTTTTGCCCAAGGTTCAGAAAAAAAATGCTTACCTTTGACTTATCAAATAAAATCTCACAGCTGAGTTAAAAACTATACTAGAAAAAGATTGTTAAAAATTTACCTGGCATGTACTCCATCTGCTATGTGTTGAACCAAATCTCCAATGATTTCGTGCTTTATGTAATAAAGCATTCTGACTCGAAGTAAAACTCTGAAAACAGAAAAATCACCAGTCAGAATATATGATAAATTATCAAAATTGCGATCACTTAGAAATTTATAATTCAGTAGCTTTGTCTTTTCATCAAATACCTAAAGTATTCTCTAAATTAGCATGTAATTCATCATTACAATCGAGAAAAAATTTTAATGAATTAAATCATTTGCTGTCAGTATTAGTTTTCAGATTCAGCTATACAAGAATCTGATATGATATCGATGAAAAATTAATTGAAGTATATTATTGATTATTTCCATTTATTTATTGATAAAAACTCACTTGTTAGCATGGCGACCAAGATGTTTCTTGTAATTGCTTTCAAGAAATATGTCTCCATCGAACTTTTCGTCTTTACTCCAATGATTAGGATCATCCACAGCATCCAGTGTGTTATCCTTCTTTTTTTGTGTTTGTTCCTTATTCCTCTTGGTACAGGATCTTTCAAACCCTGATGATTTTTGGATACCTTGGACTCATCTCCAGGTGTGATCAAATCCCAAATAAAAGATCGGATTTTTTCATCGCCACGATAAAACCTCAAGCAATAAAGGAGCTAAAATAAGAAAGACAGAATTACAGATTGATTCAAGGTGAAAGTTGTGGTTCAGAATTACTCTGAGCACAATACAAGATATTGAAAATTGTTGATCAGTCAAAGTTTACATTTAGTTAATAAGCCAAAAAGCTGTTCATGGGAGAATTATGAAATGAAAATAAAAACTATTTTTGATCTTCATGTCCGTGTAGGTCTTTTCGAAACTTATTTGATCACTAACAAGGTTACAAATAAAGGAGAATCGTGAGAGTGAACCAACCAAAGTCACTTTCCTTTTTTATGCAATAAATCAACATTTATTCTATAGCTTGAAACTCGATAAGCATATCCTGGAAATATTAGATGTTTCAATGACCTGTGAGGGTTTCAATGAATTTTTATTCTTATGTTTTTTATTAAACTCAATTCTAGAGGTCGTGTTTACCAGATTCTAACCTAAATTTCTTTGTTTGACAACATTGATGAAAATATATAAATACAAAATATATTGAAATCTTCAAAGGCCTTTGCCGTATAATATTTTCAGGACATGCTTATTGAGTTTTAAACCTTCGACACTTAGGTCGTCAAGATAATTGAATCTGAGTCTTCAGAAAAATTGCGTTTTGAGTGAATATAGTTTAGAAAATTTTGAAGAAATAGTACAGTGAAACTTCAATTTTTGGCTGTCGAATATTTAGACTGTCAAACAGAACAACACAAAATAATGTAAAAAGTCTATCAGTAAGTGCTGCTTTGATTATATCTATTCATTTTTATGGTGGTATCTTGCTTTCATCTGTAAGCCAATCTGTAACTTTTCATAACCTTACAGGAAAATTGCAATTCTGAACCTCCTTAAGGGATCTGTAGCTTACAGAAATCGTTTACGAGTTTTCGACGGATGATCGGAAGCAGTATCGAATGACATATTGTGAGGTTATGTTGAATGGTTTGTTTTATTTTTGGACGAACACAACGTTTTAATATAAGAAATTCATGATGAATAAAATAATATGGCTTTGTTTATTGATTGTTATCGGAAGAAAATCATAACAGGTAAAACATTGTTCAATAATATACATGACCTGAAAATCATTCTTTTTCAAAGTAGGAACTTTATGAGAATTGGAAGGAAAAAGTTGCGTGATCAAATGAATCCATTTGAAATGCTGGATGCCCAGAAAATGTTCAGATTGAAGAAATGCCGAATGCCCAGTTTGTGAACATGTTCAGATTGAAGAACCAGTGTACTATAAACTTAATAAATGCTCTACAGCAATTTTAACCGAGAAATTTTTTCTTTCCTGCTTTCAATTTACCAGATGAAAGGAACAAACGCAAACTACATTCAGATAAGTGTATTTTCAAATTCAAATCAAAACCATTTACTCATAATACATAAGTTCCATGATCAAATCTTACGATTGAAAGTTATGTTTATCGATAAGTAGTTCAAAGTGACATTATAACTAAGATAGTCAAAGGAACCATTCCAGAATTGCATTATTTACGAATCTGTAAGTCGGCCAGTTACAGATCAATCGTAACTTACAGATGAAAAGCAGAATACCACCATTAGTTTTGCTATACTTACTATAACTCTTGCACAGTCTTCTATATCAACATCTTTCCAGCCCTTCCTCAACTGCGAATTTTGTAGAATCTCATGCCATCTTCCCCAACCAAAGGTGAGAAGACCTCTTTCCACCATGAAGCATTCTCTTCTAGCCCAACTGCCATAAACTATTTCACCTTTTTCGCCTTCTCGTGGATAATAATCATCCCTAAGTTTCTTTTTCTTGAGTTTACTCCTTCTGGTACCTCTCATTCCAGGAACGCCCTCATTCTCTGGATCACTGTTATCAGAAGAAGTTTCCAAATCAGACATGTCTATAGCACTCTCATCGTGACCGTATCTTTTGATCTGTGTCCTTCTTCTTGGTTCCGAAATGACCAAGTCTTCGCTCTCATCCTTTTCTGTTGTATCGATCTCTGCTTTCTTTGCCCATTTGTTCCAAAAGTCAGGATCGTCGATGTTGATATCAGAGCGGTTGGCGCTGGATGCGAAGCTAGCCTTGGAGAAAGTGGAGCCTTTCTCGGATTCCATGGTGATGACTTGTGTCCTTCTTGCCAGGATTACATCAATATCTTCTTCGCAGAACTTATCGCCATCGTTACCTTCATCTAACAAGGCACCATAAGCACCTTTCTTCAACAAATCTTCTATTTCTTTCTTGCTCAATTGTCTGTTACTTGAATCTTTACCACCCTGAGAAGTGTTCATGCTTTGTAAGATAGCTTTATCCAAGCCCAATTTTAAGGATGCTTTATCGAACATTTCTCTCTCGTAGGTATTCCTACATAACAATCTGTAAATCTTCACCATTTTTTGCTGCCCAATTCTATGGCATCTAGCCTGTGCTTGAAGATCGTTTTGGGGGTTCCAATCACTATCATATATAATTACCGTATCAGCTGCCGTTAGATTGATCCCTAACCCTCCAGCTTTGGTGCAGAGTAAGAACACAAACCTGTCAGAGTCAGGTCTTGAAAAACGATCAATAGCTGCTTGTCTAAGATTTCCTCTTATTCTGCCATCGATCCTTTCGAATGGATATTTCCTATACATCAAATAATCTTCTAGAATGTCAAGACACCTAACCATCTGACTGAATATAAGTACTCTATGCCCGTTTGCTCTCAACTTGGGTAGCAGCTTATCTATGAGAACCATTTTACCACTGGACTGTATCAAAGACTTGTAATAAGCATCAGAGTCGTCGCCTTGGGACTGTTTGAATTCATACTGAATCTGTTCTTCAGCACCGTTCAAGAGATACGGATGTATACAACATTTTCTCAGTTCCATCATGGTGTTCATTAGGTTAGGTATGTTGCTGTTCGAGGTACCTTTGGAGAGGAAAGAGAAATTTCTTTCTAATATACCTCGGTAATACTTCTTTTGGATGTTTGTTAATTCAACTTCTACCACAGTTTCTTCTTTTGGAGCTAGAGACTTCTCAACATCCTCTTTTAATCTTCTCAACATCATCGGTTTCAGTAAGCATTGCAACTTCGACACTTCCTGTTCTGTTCTCAAAGATCCAAATTCTTGTAGAAAAGCTTCGGAACTGTTGAACTGGTCTGGCTCTAAGAAGTTGAGTAAAGAAAACAATTCATTTACGTTATTTTGCAAGGGAGTTCCAGATAGTAACACCCTATGTTCCAAACTAAGTTGTCTTAAGCCATCCAATAGCTTACAATTTCTATTTTTAAGTCTGTGCGCTTCATCAATAACACATATTCTCCAGTTGAAACCTTTGAGGTCAGCAAAATCGGTGACTATGATTTCAAATGTTGTTATCAAATATTGAATTTGGTTATTTCTTTGATTGGTTTTCCTTGGTCATTCTTATAGTGCATTTCATATTCTTGCAACATGTTCTTACTAGCCGCAGAACCATGATAGACAATCACATTCATTTCTGTCCATCCTTCAATTTCTCTCTGCCAGTTGGGAATCGTAGATAATGGAGCAATAACGAGGAAAGGTCCTCTCATACCATACTCCCATGCTGAGTTAAGGAATGTTAAACTTTGTATGGTCTTACCTAGACCCATCTCATCTGCTAGGATGCAATTTCTTCCATTATACCATGAAAAGAGTAACCAATTAAGACCTTCTAACTGATATTCTCTCAAGCTGTTGCCAGCTTTATAAATTGGCGATTTATCTAACTTTACCCATTCCTCAGGAGTCGGCTTTTTCTTAGGCTTCCACTGATCTTTGGGAGGTATTTTATTGAATCTTTCATACTGTTCTATTTTAATGGGATCAACATCCTCTTCCAACTCCCACGTACAATCTTCATATTGTAAAGATCTCCATTTCACCAAATAGTGTTTAACAGTTTCTTGTGTAACAGGATCTGTGTGTACTGCAACATCCAATACCCTCTCAACCTCTATATAGTCAGGATTGAATGGCTCATCTTCAAGATTTTCGAATATGTTCAATTGTTGTGCTTGTTTCTGCTTGAATCTCTTAATTTTGTTAGCTATACGTTTGTCACCTTTAAAAAGTTCGTCTTCAGTTTTCCATTCGCAATGTAAGTACGAAAAATTTCTATATTTGACGTAATATTCCTCGACTTCTTCCATCTCGGAATCTTTACCATCAGATGTTTCTTTGACAACTTTCTTTTCTTTCACTGTTTCCGAATTTTCCTCTTCTTTATCTGATTCTTTATTATCTTCCACATCAATATCTTTTTCTTTAGAAGCTTCATCTGCTTCCTCTTTTTCATCAGACTTATCTTTATTTTCATCCTCTTTTTCGTCAGGTGGTGGAGCTGGTTTTTTCGGTCTCATAACCATCCTTGATGAAAGAACATGTTGAACTACCATGGAATCTTCTTCGGTCGTGTTGACATAAACGAAGTTTGGTTTGTTGGCATTTTCAGTTTTTTCTTCGTTATTTGATTGGGAGGATTCTGGACGAGGTACACTTGGTGGAGTAGGACCCGCAGAGGATTTTTTCTTTGATTGTGATACCGGTGAATCATCGTCAGAGAAACGGAGCATAACATCATCGATATATTTTTTCCTTTGGGTATTTCTAGCCGATCGTCTTTTGTTAGAGTCTTCGTCTTGGGGCGAAGGGGGTGGTGAAGAAGCCATATCATCATTTTCTCCATCTGATTCTGGCACAATAGGACCCCTACGTCTTTTACTTCTGGATGAACCCGAAGAATTCCTGTTCCTCACTCTGGGTGCAGAGGGTTTCTTTGGTGGGGCACGTATTCTCTTTTTTCGTGGTATTTCACCCAATTCTTGAGGACTGGTAGGTTGATCTTCAAATGCATATTCATCTTTCACGACAGTTTCTGTAGATTCTGGTATCGATTCAGAAACATCATCAGGTGTTTGAGAATCTACTATAGCATCAGTTTCACCCGCATCTGCAACAGAGGAATCATATGCAGCTTGCGCTGAATCTGGTAGAGCATTCTCTTCAGGAAGTAGATGTATCTCAGACTCATCAGCCGATGCATTCCCTGATGCTTCGTTCACATTTTCTCTGATAGATTCTGGCAAGGGATCATCAATGATTTCCATTGATTTATTCAAAGTATCACTTGCACCGCTGTCATCCAGTGATTCGCCTTTCTTTTTCCTGTTACGTTTTTTCGCATTGGGATCTTTGGGTTCTCTCTTTTTTCTTTCTTTTGGAGTTTTAGGCTCTGCAGTTTCCTGAGATTCTTTGGGTTGTTTTGGCTTACTTGGACCTCTCGGTTTTCGCTTCTTTTTTTCTGAAAGTTCTCCAGAAATAATATCTTCCCCCATCTCCATCATATCAACAGGTTCTTCAGAAGGAATGCTAAGGCCCGCGCCTGGTGTTACACAATCTTCCGAAACGGGAAGTTGTTGTGGAGTCATTGGAACGTTGGTTATTGGCTGTGGGACCTGTATGGGAGAAGCCGCTTTTTCTCCCTTCTTTTGTCTGGGCTTTTTAGCCCTGCCTCCACTCTTGGATCTTCCTCTACCTGTTGTACTGGTGACTTGTGGGCTGTCAATCATTGGAGAAGTGAATAGAGGTGATTGTAAAACACATTGTGGTCCACCGTTGCATTGTTCAGTTGCTTCATGTTGACTCAGGACGTTTAGTCGCTCTTGTAAATGGGCTATTTTCTCTTGATGGTCAGGACCCGGTGGCATGCAGTAGAGCTCTTGAAGCTGTTGTTGAAGAGCCGCTCTTTCCTGCTGATGACTGACAGGAGGTTGGTACCCTTGAAAGTCTTGATTTGGTAAAATTGTGTGTTGCATTAAACCTGGATGGTTTGGCATTCCAATCGACATATTAGGATGTGACATTGGCATTGTATGTGGCATGCCAGTAGCTAGACTCCTTGGGGGCATTGTAGGATTTTGATCATACATAGAAGTATTCTGATTTGGTGGAATAGTATGACTTTGTGCTAAATTACCGCTGATTGGGATACTTTGAGGAATCTGCGGCATTGAAGTTGGAATGCTACCAATAGCTGCTGGTGGTGTAGTGCTATTCAATGGTTGAGTCATCAAATTTGGAGCCGCAGTCGCAGCCGCAATATTCGTTTCATTTAATATTGGTGCTGGAGCAGGCACACTAGTGGGAGTGGTAGGCAAGTCCTGCTGAGATCCAAACGTTTGACTGACAGATGTTGGTGTTAAATTTGTGCTTGTTTGATTTGTATTCGACAATAACGAAGGCGAAGACCTACTGGTACTAATTTGGTTTGACATCACATTAGATGGTGGTGGAGTGACAGCAGATGGTATAGACGTAACAGGTTGAGATTGCGGTGTATGAACACTATTCGAAAAACTAGTAGGAAACGAGGAATTGCTATTTTGGTTGAGAGAATGTGGATAAGATGAATGAGTATTTGAAGGTGCTACTATGTCATTCGTAGAATCCATAGATGAGTCTTGTGATAAGGAATTTTCTTGAGAAAATGTCGATGGTGCGTTAGATTGCACTAAATCATCCATTTTTGTTGAAGTCTTTGGTGTACTTGGCTCACTATTATATCCAGACATACTCGACACACAGTTGAAGTCGGTAAAACTATTCGTAGTTTTACTTTGTGTTGGTTCTTCTATCGGTGAAGCATTCTCGCTTAATTCTTCCATCGGTTTTGTAGATTCGCTAAGAGGAAGACTTACATCTGGGGCATTATTTATATTGTCATCAGTTGTCGAAGAAGGTGTAGGTGTAGGAGGATGTGGCGAAATACTAGCTGCTGTTGAGTAAGGAATGTTTATTTCTCTATTCATCTCTGAATTAGTGTACTGCTCGGTTGTTTATCCGGCAGACTATTTGTAGGTGATTGTACTGAATGAATTGGTGGAGCAAAGTCTTTATGTGTGCTTAGAGGTACGTTTTGAGGCGTCGTTGTTTCTCTCATAGGTATTTCTGGAATCGAAATATTGCTTGGTTTATTCAATTCAGGACGCATGTCCTCACTACCAAAGTTAAAACTCATGCTTTGAGGAGGTAATCCAGGATTATTTAAACTTTGATTCGAAGGTAAATTTTGAGACGGAGGAGGAATATTCGATTGCTGAGAATGTGGCGGAATTTGCTGTTGCTGCTGCTGTTGAGGGGGCGGTGGAGGTTGTGGTTGTTGCATACTTTGCATCTGAGTGGGATCCATCATGCCCATCAGACCATTTATGCTAGAAATATTATGCGAAGGCGGCTGTCGAGGAGGTTGACTTGGCCACTGATCTGCCATTTGATTTCTCATCCCCATAACGGGCGACAAAGGATTTTGGTTTGGTTGAGGTGGTATCAATGATGTTCTGGAATTATAAGGTGGATATTCTGTGTTGTTGGTACTAGAAGGGGGCATCACCATTTGTTCGAGAGCCTGTAAGGTACTTTGTTGAGAATAAGGCGGAATAGGAGCTGGCGATGCAGCCGTAGTTTTTGGCGTTAAGCTTGTGGCAGGTCTAGGGCTAAGATTCGTTTGTTGCATTTGAGGATGTGGAGACATGTTAGGCTTAGCTGGAGACATAACTGGACGCGGCGACATTTGAGGCGCTTGAGGCCTAGGTGACATTTGTGGTCTCGGAGACATTTGAGGCGATAACTGAGGAAAAGGTGCTCTATACTGCGGACTCGAGTTACCCATGGGACCAGCTGGGTGTTTCTGGGGATACTGTTGCGTCGGTGTTGGCACTTCCATAGACCTTTGTTGCATTGTTTGCTGCATAGACTGGTGCGTTTGACTGTATCCCATACTACTGGGATGTGACATTGGATTTTGCGGTGTCGGTTGAGGATTAGGCAAAGCCTGGTTAGATGCAGGATGCCCTGACGGATGACCGGTTGGATGTCCCGGATGAGGTGGTTGATTCATGTGCGAAGGTGTGGAACTGGCGTGTGGCACAGGATGACCGGCCAAAGACTGGGCGTGTCCCATTTGACTATACTGTTGTGCTTGCGATACACCCATCTCCATTTGATGATGTGCGTGAGGATATTGATGATGTTGAGGTAATCGTTGGTGCATGTAACTTCCATACCCTTGAGAAGCAGCTGGTGTAGGGTATCCAGCGCTACTTTGAGGATAATGGGGTGTGTGTCTTTGCTGCATCTGATACGCAGCCGGTTGATGAGGTTGTTGCATCATAGGATGGAATTGTTGTTTTTGCGTTTCTTGCTGATAAGCCGAAAGGGTTTGCTGTCGGTAAGCTCCCATCTGGGAATATCTATGCATCGGATAATTGGGTGCAGATGCAGCAACTGCAGCAGCTGAATGTTGCCCCCAACTCGCTTGCATATTGTTCCCATCTCCCATACTACCTAACTGATGATCCGGCATCGAATACATGTTATCTGTCTGATAGGGATACTGGTTAGGATTAGCCGCCTGCGGTGTGGGCGCAGGTCGTGCCATCTGTCGCTGGTGACCGTAGGCGCTGCCCGGAGGTCCCATTGGTCTATCGGTTCCGTAACCTTGAGCGTACATCGCTTGCGCGTTGGGATCCATGTGATTAAAATCTGTTCCGCCGAATGAAGCCAATTTTTGAAGGGGGGTCTCTTGCGAGTATGCAGGCTGAGAATAGGCCGATGTAGCATTGCGCGTTCCCGTCACCGCAGGTTCGAAATGATCAGAGCCCAGTTCGGGCAGACCGTCCAACATACCACTTCCATCTTCGCCGAACAAGTCGTAAGAGTCCATCGCTTTAAGCGGCACATATCGCCTTCTTGTTCATCTCACCACACCATTGCTGTAAAATACAAAACCAGTCAGAACTTGCGCAATAACATTTCATCGATATTGAAATTATCAATGAACTTAAAATGTCAAAGGTGTACAAAGTGGGTTTTTAATTTTAAGTAAGGAACGCATCAATTATCTTGGAAACGGGTCGCAAAAATATACAGCCTGATTTATTTGAAATAATAAAGTTTATTATTATTCCAGAAGAAGCAACGATGCGACAACAATGTAAATACGAGTACTACCATAATATCGAAATAAAATGGTCCCAAATAAAGTACAGTAGAACTTCCCTATAATGAACGTCTGTATAACGAATTTCGTACAAGACATTGCACATTGAATCCAAATTCCATTTCAAAAACACCCTCTAAAAAGAAGTAAATTCTCTCTACAACGAAATATTCAAAGAACATCACTCTTTGAATGGAATTTTTTCCGGACGAACGTAATAAATCCGAACCATTATTACTCCGGGCAGATAAATCCTTCTGAAACAGTTTTAAATATACCCCTAGCTGTTTGGTTTCAATCTAACCATTACGCCAGTGTGAAAAGTTGTGCGAAAATGTCTAAAAGCAAGTGCTTAAGTTTGAATGGAAAACTTAAACTCGTCAGCGAAGTCGACCGCGACATTGCCGACTATAGAACAGATTTTCGTATAATGAAATTTCTTTATAACGAATTTTTTTGAGGATTTTGCGCTTTCGTTACAGGGAAGTTCCACTGTATTTGAATAAGATTAATGAGTATCAATATCATATTCCCCAACCAAATTAGTAGTGACAGGAAAAAGTTATTGATTTCGATCGGAAAATAGATTATTTCCCGAATGTAAAAAAGTATGACGATTCTCGAATAAAAATCTCGTTCTAAATCGAAAGTTAATGTAACAGCATATAATGCATTATCCATAATTTAATCAATTTGAGATAGTACTCATTCAAGGTTATTAATAATGACTTTTAATCATAAGTTCGAATGAAGAATAGAAAGGGTGTGTTAAATATCATTCAGAGTGCGAATTGTTCATGTTGACAATTTAAAAGAAATCACATCATGATCCTATCTGCATTATGAATTTATGGTATACGAATACTATTTTGAAGTCTGCGTTGAATTTTCTATGGTTACGTTAAAACTTGGATGAACATTCAAAATATCGATATCCATTCACAAAAAAAATCACCGAATGGGATATATTATTATGAAACATGAAGTTCCTTTTTTTCAATATTCCCATCTAATTTGCTAAGGTTCTGTTCACACTATAGACACAAAATTTTGCATGAGGCTTATTACGATCATCTTGCATTTTCATTCCGATTGATTTCGTATTTTCTGAGATATTGAGGAACAAAATTTTGAATGGCCATATTTCATGGAATATCCTGTACGATTTGGCTGCTTGACGAACTTAACGGACCCATTTGGGACCCAAACTCATTCTGGGAATTTCAAGATGAATTGAATTTGACCACGAATACGTCATCAAGGAGTAGAACAATATCGTTCGAGACCATTTTCGGTTCAAAATTCGAAAATTACAGACATTTGGTAAAAACGATTAGCACTCGTTTAAATAGAACGAGCGCTCAAAAAGGTTCCCCTAATGTATATCCGAAATGCATTGTTTCCAAGATACAAGGGTGTTGAAGTTTTATTCAAAAACTGACCGAAGAAGTGGTACGCCACTGAGATATATTAAAATTTCTTCCCGCCTTTTTTCGTGCGAGGCGCCGTTTTAATGTAAGAAAATGAAACATCTTATCGTATATTCGTATATGTTAAAATGTTTTATTTTTTCGCATAAAAAGACGGCCACACGAAAAAAGCCAGGGGAGATTTTTGTCACAATTGGACGAAGAATTTGAAAATATTCGTTAGTTTAAATATCTCAGTGGCGTACCACTTTTTTAGTCAGTTTTAAATAAAACTTCAGTACCCTGTATCTTGGAAATAATGCATTTCCGGACTTACATTTTGGGAACCTTTTTACATGAAATGATATGAGGAATCACCCCTTTCATTTTTTTAGTGTTTTCAGATACACTGTATATTCACACTATTTTTTATGCTATCACATAAAAAACCTTAATATTTTAACAAACTAGAACTGTCCATTTCTAGAAAACTTTTTAGGTTTTCACTCCCAGTCTCTGCAACAGAGATTATTAATAATTTCAATTAAGATGAAATGCTCCTGCAGCTTTCAATGTCAATTATACTGCGAACGAAAAAATACACAATAGCAAAGATTTACAAGTTTGTGGAAGAGGAGTCTGATATAGACACCGAAACGTTACATTTTCCTTTTCATTTATTTCCTTTTTTAGTTTTACTATAAGGCAACAATTTTTTCAAAACCATTTTGCTCCTAACAAATCAGTGCAAAGATTTTAGCAGGAGCATTTCATCTTAATCAAAAAATTTTCGATTATTTCTGTTTCAGAGACTGGGAGTGAAATATCCTCCCATTATATTTCAATCGATATCTAGAAATGCCCATTCCGAAAATGGTTTCGTGCACGTTTGACAACTGACAGCACATCGGAGGTATAACAACCCCACTTTTCCTATGTAATCATAGCAAAACAACGAGAGATTTTGGTTTTTCTCAAGTGTTTCAGTTGATTTATTGCTTCTTTGGACTGAAAAATCGTGAAAATGGACCTATAAAATTGTTTAATAAGTTCAGATCATATTCCTCGAGGACGATATGTAGAAAATATCAGTTTTGGGCATTCACCCTTATCTAATGCAGAAGATTTATCTATCTAATTTGTCTTATTCAATGATAAAATGTATCTTGATATTATTATCAATTGAATCAAGAGGACAAAGAGATTACCCAGTTTCAGGATTCATATTTGGACAAGGAGGAAATATAGAATACTATAGGATGTATTTCCAATTCACCCGTTGCAGAAAGGAGATGAAGAGTACTTGTTAATGGACAAAATGTTTGTGATAACTTGAGTTTTTATAAATATATGTACTGAAATCATATCACTGGATTAAAACTCATCTGGATGTTCTTTAAATTGCAGTATATCTTTTGTTTGTTATATGAGACAAGTAAAAGTTAACTGCTATCTCCGCTTTTCACACCATTTTATAGAATATAGCATAAGCATACTTACTTCTAACTCTGTATTTAAAATTTTTACAATTACTTATTAGATAATTAAGTTTTTATTCATACAAGAGAGACTAAATTGTTGGTTTGTATTGAATGATGAATGCTTCACTTTCGACAAAATATTTATTTATTTTTTAATTTGTATTTAATAGAAAATCGTTTTCTACGTTGTGAATAATAATTGAAATTTAGTTGTTAATATTGATGAAATCCTTCATTTTTTCAATAAAATTATAATGGAATCCATGGGCTTTCATTTCAATAAACAAATATGATAATTTTTCTTCTTTCCATTTATTGAAGAATAAATATTAAAAATATCTATGATTCACTGCAGCAACATTCTATGTTTCCACTGAATAACTGATAATATCAGGATACATTTTATTTCTGAAAAGAGTCAAGATAGATGGATAAATATCTTCCTTCTGCAGTTGACAAGGGTGAATACACAAAACTGACATTTTTCTACATATCGTCCTCGATGAATATGATCTGAACTTATTAAACAATTTATTAGGTCCATTTTCACAATTTTTTCAGTCCAAAGAAGTAATAAATCAACTGAAACACTTGAGAAAAATCAAAATCTCTCGTTGTTTTGCTATGATTTACATAGGAAAAGTGGGGTTGTTATACCTCCGATGTGCTGTCAGTTGTCAAACGTGCACGAAACCAATGTAGACACCCTTTATAAGTAAAGTAAAACAACCATATACAGTTCTATTCAGACCATTACGTTGAAACCCATCACAATGAATAGTAAACGTAGATAATAGTCACTTCATTTAATGTTTTGAATATGGAAGCCATGATAGTAGTTCTTATGAAACATTAATTTCCCGTAAGAACAAGTATAGATCGAACACTAACGAAACGTTGAAACAAACTTACGATGAGTAACCCATGCAGCAATCATTATTGAAACTTGAATGCGACGATAACGAACTCCATTTTGGTAACAATGTCAACACTGTTATCAAAATAAAATAATAGTATTTAATCGGAATCCAGTGAAGTCGATTCACCAGCACACAATGCGACTGGAAACTCACCGAGGTATCTTGTTCATAGTTTTACCTCACCTATTATAATATTATCGGAATTGATAAAAGGAAAGTATAAAATTTATCGAGTTGTGTATGTTAAGCGGACAGAGCGAATATATGGATAATAAGTGGGCTTCCGAGTACAGAATTATGTAAGACGAATTTTCGTAATTCGCAAGGTGGTAATCTCGATAGAAACTAACGTTTTTATGAAACGTGATAAGAGAGTTCGAGTGGAACTATCGGTAATAAGTTTGTATTCTTTATATGTAATGATATCAGGATATTTTGCACGTTCAATCAATATTTATCGATGCAACGAATAGAATGCCTTCTACTCTATCATGTTAGGTACATCGAAAAAAAATAGAACCGTTTTATATTATACGCATTCGTTTTTGAGCGCTCGTTCTACTTAAACGAGTGCTATATAGTTTTGCCCAAATGTCTGTAAATTTGAGCCGAAAATAGTCTCAAACGATATAGTTCGCTCCCTGATGACGAATTCCGTGAGGCGTCCGTCCGGCCGTTAGCACGATAACTTTCGAAGGGATTGTCCTAAGGACTTGAGATTTTTAGGGTGAGTTCGGTTTCCAAATGCCTTGGGTAAGATCGTGAACCAGCCAAATCATACAGGATGTTCTTAAAAATGGAAATTCAAAATTTTCGTTCCTCAATATCTTAAGGGGCCCACTCACTAAGAAGGAAGAACGCGCAGTTAAGTATCTGCACGTTTGCTGTAAAGCAAACGTGTGCATTCATATTTCCCACACACATACACTTTTGCGTGTTGGTTTGAATGTGCGACAAGCGTGAGATGACGTCGAAAAAAGATCTGATGTTAATGGCAGTGGCGTGTGTTGTTATTTAGGAAAAAATTTCCAATGTATAAATAGCGAACCCGACACTGTATTGCCAAAAATATGAAACGTGCACAGACTTGTTGCCCATACACGGTCGTTTTTCGTCATTCTTCCACGTACGGTGAAGAATGCACACGCCACACGACGGAGATAATTGCGCATTCCAAATTTACGCCATACACACACTGTTTAACTGTACCCCGTACAACGCGAATTCAAGTCTTCGCGCTTCCCTCTTAGTGAGTGGGCCCTTTTAAACAAATGAAACCAATCCAAATGAAATGTTGCAGCCGCATGCAAGATGCTTATAATAAGCCACATGGAAAATTTCGTAGTGTACATAGAGCCATGAAAAATTCAATTGAAATATGTATTGAATAGAAGAAACTTAGTATTTTCGTAACAGGATATTCGTTTCGAGTGAAATTTCGGTAAATACAGGGTGCGGCAGCATAACTTCCTTTTTTTAAAACTTAATAAAACGCATTGTATGAATCAGAAAATTTTTATTCGTTTTTTTATAATATAGGCACATACATAAAGTTTTGTTTTTTCCAGTTTTGAAGATAAAATCAGGTAGGTGACGTCCCCCATTCTCCATACACTGAGTAAACCGATTTCTGGCGTTTGTCATGACTCCAGCCAGTATAGCAGGCGTTATGTTGGCAATTTCTTCCTGGATGTTGTTCTTCAAATCTTGTAGGGTCCTTGGACGGTTCACATAAACACTTAGGGGACATTTGGTTCCAACAAGACAGTGCAACCGCACACACTTCAAGATCATCGATGGCTGTTTTGAGGGAACACTTCCCAGAGCGCCTTATCTCAATTAGGGGTGATTTGGAGTGGCCGGCCCGCTCTCCCGATTTGACCCCTTGTGACTTTTTTCTATGGGGTTTTTTTGAAATCTCGTGTTTATGTGAACCGTCCAAGGACCCTACAAGATTTGAAGAATAACATCATTAATACATTCTCCATACACTGAGTAAACCGATTTCTGGCGTTTGTCATGACTCCAGCCAGTATAGCAGGCGTTATGTGGCAATTTCTTCCTGGATGTTATCCTTCAAATCTTGTAGGGTCCTTGGACGGTTCACATAAACACGAGATTTCAAAAAACCCCATAGAAAAAAGTCCACAGGGGTCAAATCGGGAGAGCGGACCGGCCTCTCCAAATAACCCCTAATTGAGCGCTCTGGAAGTGTTCCCTCAAAACAGCCATCGATGATCTTGAAGTGTGTGCCGTTGCACTGTCTTGTTGGAACCAAATGTTCCCTAAGTGTTTATGTGAACCGTCCAAGGATTCTACAAGATTTGAAGAACAACATCCAGGAAGAAATTGCCAACATAACGCCTGCTATACTGGCTGGAGTCATGACAAAGGCCAGAAATCGGTTTACTCAGTGTATGGAGAATGGGGGACGTCAACTACCTGATTTTATCTTCAAAACTGGAAAAAACAAAACTTTATGTATGTGCCTATATTATAAAAAACGAATCAAAATTTTCTGATTCATACAATGCGTTTATCAAAATTTTCTGATTCATACAATGCGTTTTATTAAGTTTTAAAAAAAGGAAGTTATGCTGCCGCACCCTGTATTTGAATTTCGATGACCAGCAGATATCGTGACGGATCTATTCGGATCACGGACTCGGGTTTTAAGTGTACGAATACATCAGGTTTAGGATTTCAAGTGTCAGTCGTATCAATAATATAACCAAATATTTTATAGATTTATTTTTTCAGTCCCAGTTTATTTTCGGATTGTCTCTAGCTTTGCTTGCATTTATTGGCTTTTGGAGAATATTTCTTATAATTTCTGGTGTGCCCTTCTATATTTAATGTTATTTTTGTGTACCTATGTTGAAGAAGTAAAGAATTAATTTTTTCAGTTCCAGTTTATTTACTGATTGTCTCTAGCTTGGCTTGGATTTATTGGCTTCTGTAAAACCTTTCTTATAATTCCTGGTGTACCCTCGTATGTTCAATGTAATCTTTGAGTACCTAAGTTAAAGAAGTAAAGAAGGCTTCAGCTTCAACGCAGAAAAATCTGCATATAAAGTTATGAAGATGTTTCACATTATTTTCTCGGTTCATGGAACCACACATTTTACACTCAGCCAAATTCTGTTCTCTTTCCATAATTTTTAGGAATATAATATATGAAATTATTAAGAAAAGAATAGAAGACTTACAGGAACGTCCATTAAAATTTAAAGGTCCATTAAACTCTAATCCTCCATTATTACAAGGAACTAATGGAGGATTAAGGTTTAATGGACCTTTAAATGTTAATGGACGTTCCTGCAACTGAGCATTATTCTCGCATTTTTCAAATACAAATTTGACTGCAGTGCGCATACGGTGACTCTACGACCCTGCTCTCGTGTAGGGTTACGATAGACCTGAGAAGGCGATCGAGTTAGATGTTCGGGTTAGGTAAACGAATGCGAAGGTTAGGGATCGAGTTAACCCGAGTAAGTTTCCGAAAACGCCAGATCATATCCACCTGTCATCAAAAATCGACCTGAGTGTTTTCAAAAATTCTGATTCATCGCAGAGTTATTGAAGGTAGGCACTTTTAAATAAGACCCTGTATTACCGTACCGGTGGAAAATGTACAATTTCTAGCTTTTCATCATGAAGTGTTTTGAATAATCCAATTTAACACTTTAAATTTCGGGACAAAAAATCATTCGACACGAAAATGTATTAGTGGAATCATGAAGAAATAACATAGATTATTTATGAGCGAACATTCATAGAGTGCATATCGTCATTATAAAATCTTTCCGATTCATAATAACGTTTTAGGATCCATAAATCAAGAACCAAGGACGAAATTAGAAAAATCCAGAAATAATATAATTGTCCACTGTAAATTGTGACAATAAACAACGGATATACTTACGAAATGGATCTATTCAATTATTCTATGTCATTCTATTCTATTAATATTTAATTGTATTTTTAAATTGCTCGGAGAGTTGTGTGCATAGGCAATTGTTGAAAAACGTACAATACAGAAGTTATTCTGGGTTATAGCAGCTTGTCTGATCTAAGTAATGGAAATTCTTTTCATTTATCTAATAAACTTATATTGCTTTTTGTGGATGATCGTTGCATGTACTCTATTGACGAAGCAAAACGATATTACTTTAATACTTTTTCCGTCGATTCAAAATGAAAAGAGGGTTTAACGCATACGAAATTAAACAATAATGACCCATTTTAATGTTCAATTTATGCTATTTTAGTGTGCAACGGAACACAAAGTATTCAGAAGCAATACGTCTCACATACGTGTCACAGCTTTACTGAAATTTATACAGTGTACAAATGCGATGAAAATAAGCAGGGGTAGTTCATATAATTTTTTTCGAAATCGACCTCCCTTCCAAGATACAGTCTTTGGAAGGCAATGACGAGTTGACAGTTTTTAATTTTTTTAGGAGTCCTAAAAAACACTGTGTCATAAAACTATACATAATATGATTCATTGAGTAGATGTTACTCACACAATTTTTTTATCCCATAACTTTATTATTAGGGGTTGAAAATAACAACCCCTATGATTTTTTCTTCATAATTGTTTACGTGGAATAGATTTTCGAAAAATAAAATTCTCTTATTGTTTCCCATTCAATTCTAGAGAAAAAAGTAGGGATGGAACCGGACCGGATCCGGATTACTGAATCCGCCAAATTGGCCGGAATTCCGGTCCGACCGGAGTTATATGAAAATCCGGCCGAATTTTTCAAGATTTGAATATGTCGATGGCCTTACTGTAATACCCCATATCTGAAATAGTGAATTTTACAGGAGACAAAATACGAATTTATATCAGAAAAACGAATGAAGGTAAAACTTTTTTCTTGAACATAGAAAGAATAATTTAATTTCTTAGTAACAGACAACGAAAGTACATATTTTGGAAAATTGAAAATATCGAGTTTTTTTTGTCTCAAGAAATTTTTGAAAAAAAATTCACTTATTTCAGATACGGGATATTACAGTTAGGCCATCGATGTAGTATATTATACAACGAGCGGAAATGTAGATCATAAAGCAATTGTATGAATGAATACTTGAATGATATACTTTATCTAAGACTTCTTCAGTGAAATTCGAATGATTCTACATTTTCAAAAGCGTTGACATTAATCGTACTCCCCTCAATATCAATATTTATTGTTTCCTTTCGACCAACCGGTGAGGTCTGTTTGATCTGACTTTTTGTTTTATTCATTTTGTAAGTAATTCCGAGAATCTTTTCTATTTATTGAGGTGAGTTCTAGGGATGAGTTATTACAACCCACGCTGTTGGTTTATGGATACTATTGCTGCTCAAAAATCAGTTGAATTATTCGACGTAGATAAATAATAATATGATCACGCACATTTTACATGTAGCAAATTTTGCATTGCTTCTGTCAATCAGGAAATAGGTCCACACTTTACTAGACATTTTAAACGGCACTGTTGCAGTAACAACGTCGAGACTTGCAGAAACGTTCGAATATGACTGTTGAAATGATGATTGCAATCGAAAATGGAAGGGGTAGGAAGCACTTATGAAGTGATTTTGAAGCGATCCGGCCAGCGTTCCGGCTGCTGATCCGGCCAATAACTTCAGCAAAGATCCGGCCATGTTACTAGTCCGGTCCGGCAAATCTTGAATTATACTGAAATCCGGTCCGGCCTAAAATTGCCGATCCGTTCCATCCCTAAAAAAGTATCTGCAAAATTTCGATACAGTCGATACTTTTATCGGAACAAATAAAAACTTACAAGCAGTTATAATCACGTTTCTTCCATTCATCGTATGTTCCATAGAATGAATATTCTAAGATATTTTTTATGCTCAAAAATTGATCTTGTCAATTATGCTTATCGATCGAAAGAAAGTTCTATTGTGAAATAAAAATATTACGGATATATTTCTTCCGGAAATTTGTACCTTTTAATTCATACTTCACATAACAGTCTGAACAGCGTCGAAAAATATCTAAATCTCAACTCTTTGGGTTGCTCGCAAAAAAAAATTCGAAAATATTTTCTTTCGAAAATGGTTATTTAATTAGAGCAAAAGTTTATTTCAAATAGTTCGCTTTCATCAATGTGTAATAGTACATATCGGATGGAAAAGAATGAATGTATGTTTGTAACATCATTCATATTCCACGAATGATAAGTTTTTCCAGTAATATAATTACTAATCGGCGTATATTAATATTTTAAGTGACAAATTAATTCAAACTCCCTGTGACAATGCGTACATGAGTCATTAATCAAAGGTATTTCTTTTATAAACAACATTATGCAACAAAATGAAAGATAATGGTCTAAAATTTCAAGCTCAAAAAAATATCAAACGTCCCTTTCAATAATTTATATTTCGCGTTCACTTCCTGAAACCCAATAAAGTATTTTTTCATTCGAACTAGGTGCTAAACAACAATAAAGTAAAATAAGTCTGTACCTCCAAAATAACATCTTTCTCAGAAAAATATTAGAATCAAAATTCTCAGAAATAATTTGAGTGACAGCCATTTCAGGTAGAAATTATTATGCTCAATTGAGCGTTATTAGTGAAAGTTATTTAAGTGAATTTCTACTCAACCATGACAAGATGATTTCATGAAAAATTCAATGTCAACGTTCAAATCACCTTCAAATGTTTTCATATAAATGAGTTTATTCCACGGGATAGAATATTATCTACTAAATCAATTGAAATGAATAAGCAATACTTATATCAATGAAAATGTAATGTTTGATGTTTAAATTATAATGCAAACGATTAATAAATTGAATGGCAAATTGTAAAGACCATTGAAAAATCTGACGTGGAGTCAGAAAAGCTAGAGAAAATTTCAATATTCATTTACAATTTAGCATTTAATTCACAAATAGTTCCATTATAATGTCAACATAAAATATTCTACGACTATAGTAGCAGAGTTATACTATTGGTCTCATTAATTCATTATGATTACAACTTTTATATTTTGTTATACTTTCGAAGATTAAGAGGCCAAAAAAATATTACCCCAATTATAATACGGGAATAACTCTGAAACTAAACCCACTGGTTTGGCTGGAATATTATATATTAGAATCCAATCTACAACGATAATAAAATTCTAATGTCTTAGGAAGTAAAGTTTCACTGACACCTAGACACAATTATTTTTGAACGCTCTACTTGAACGAGTGCTATATCGTTTTGCCCAAAAGTCTGTAATTTTCGAATTTTGAGCCGAAAATGGTCTCAAACGATAGGAGTCAAGTTCAATTCTGTCCGTGGGACCGTCCAACCGTTAGCACGATAACTTTCGAAGGGATTGTCCTAGAGACTTGAGATTTTCAAGGTCAGTTCGGTTCCCAAATGAATAGACTTAAATTTTTGATTTTTTTACATATTTCATTTTTTGAATGATTTCCTGGATATAATTCCGATAGTGCTGGGATTCTGCATTCATTTAATAATAAATATATAATAATTCGTATAAAGCTCTTTCTATTTGAAGCAACATCACTTCCAAACTGATACAAAATCAGTTGATGCGCGTTCTATTTGACAATAGTAGTGTTCTTTCGTACTGATTGAACTGATGGAACTTATTCCGCGATTAGAATAATCACTTGCAATCACTTTAGAGTTGTGGAAGGGAGAACGAAAGAACGATCGCTTCAACTGATCTTTCTGACTGAAGTTATATAAATCACTTCGTTCAGTTCGAAAGAACATCACAATTGTTGTGATGTTGTTCTAACAAAATCAGTTTCATTTCCACAATCACTTCAGTTCATCATAACAATAACATACCTAACGTTTTGGTAAAAGTTTACAATTTAATTCTGAACATAACAGAAAGTGAATTATTATCCTAGGTCTAGGTTTTCATTGCTTGTAATGAATAGTTCATATTACTTTTAGAATTTCCTTCCCAACTATCGTCGAGATTCCTATTTGGTACTCTAGATTTCAAACCTTATAGTTTTGTTGATTGTCATTCGAAAAAGACATGTTCTATTGTCAAAATCACTTCACCCCCAACTGAAGTGATTTCGGAAATCATTCAGTCAAATAGAAAGCTATATGCAGCATGAATCTCAAGTTCTATACAAAATTTTGAGGTAATAACATTATTGCTTCACTAATGAACGAGTGCTCGATAGCACCTGCACAGGGCTTTTTTCAATTTTTTTAATTACGGCTCAAACTTATCACAAAGCTTGATTGACCAATCAAATCGTTGATTTTGGTTTAAGTCAATGGTTTGTCAAAATGAACTGAAAATTGCACAGAAATGATGACATTTCAATAATCAAGGTTATTGGAGTTTTGTAAAACCCGGCTTTAGGCTGTTATTTTCACTCTTTCTCTCAATACAGATCAACGAAACTTCATATGCAAGAAAAATGACAGAGTGAAAATTTGGATTATCATTCGGAGCCTACCAGGATCGAATAGATATTTTCATGGAATTTTGAGGTTCAGCACTAAACATCAAAATATATCATTCATTCTAACAACGAATTAATTGATCTCTATGTTGTATCCATATTGCGTCAGTAGTTCTCAATGTATTCAAAATAGTGAAAAAATACAATAAAAGGACTTTCGGTGGGAATATATTGAAAAAACTTGAATGTAAATGAAGTATCAGCATCATGACTATTATAATCCCCAATATTAATGGCATGTTCAGGCAATTTCAGAATCGCGTTAATCCATAATGATAAATAGACAAAACTCGTCATTAGAATCTCACAAACGTATGCAATATTAGGTACCTAACCTTGTGAAACAACATTAAATACCACGTATTTAAAAATACGTATACCCCCAATGCACCATCTCATTTAATCACAAAATACCTTCTATCGAAAACATCCTTCTCATTAGGTTAATTTATTCACTATGGAGCCCCAGAAAATTTTCATCCAACTCACTGATAAGACATCTAACTTCACGATCAACCCCGGTACACCCGAAATGGTATCACAGCAAATCGATGATATTAGAGTTATTCACTAATACTCGAATAAATCTGACAACTTATCCCTTCTGTCAAATTCGATTTCATCCACGAAAACACAACACTAGAACTCGATAACAGCAAAACGCCGACTAAACAACAACAGGACAAACCCAACTGTCTCCTCATCGAGTATTTTTAGGAACCGGTAAAAGATAAGTTCATTTCAACGGAATTGTGACTTTGGATATCGGATAGGCTAATTACGATGCAGGTAGCTGGGGATGTAAAGCCCTGAAGAATCTTACGTTACTACGAACGAAACATGCAAAACAAACAACACTGTAGACTGGTATTGGAATTCAAGGGGAAAAGCTATACGCTTATGAGCTTGATAAATACATGAGCGACATAACTTTCCACCCATGAATCCCAATCAATCGGCAACAGATCACAAATTACATAATTACAAACATTTACTGGCATAACCCATCCAAATCAATAAAATTTACCTATTCGGCAACACTAATACGACGACAATCTTAAAAACCAATGTTGAAATAATGAACTATCGACGTGGGAGTGCTTAACTCAAATACCCCTTGCATTGAATCGGAATTAAGAATGAGAAAAGTAAGAAAATCCATGACAACGACAGTCGAACGAATTTGCAATTACCTACATCGGCCACGCATTGGCAACCGCGCACAACAGAAGATACGGACAGAAAGCGACTAAACTTAATTACTAAATTGATTAGCAGCGGGTGTCCTGACAGACATCGGGAATAATTAATTCACGATCTCCACGTAAAACAGACATCTGCCATCATTCACTTTCATGGCTTCTGAAAAACCGAATCCTGAAACCAGCAAACCACTTCCACGGCATGCTTCGATGATACAAATATCATCCGTCAACTTATCAATCTAGTTGTCGAGAACAATGAACCTTACCGACCGCCATTTGAAAGATGTCCAAGCTTGGCTTCGAATTAGCGACATTTGCGGTGTTCATCAAAGGTCACAGCTTCCCGCATCACTTTTGTTTTAAAACACGTCAATGTAAACAAGGTCTTTTCACGGAGCCCGAATTTCCTTACGCAGCACAAATTTCACATATTCCGACATACGACATCAATCGTAATGAGACCTATCAGACTGCTTAATTGGTTAGAATATCACAATTTAGGATACAGTTGTGGAAATACAACCAATCAGGTGATAACTTCAACGGATACATTTTATGTTTGATTTTTCGACAATTTCTGGAAATTTACATTCTGAGCCAAAACGAATATCACCCTAGACTATTCAAAATCATCATATTAACAAATTGATACACGAATTCCACGATATGCGTTTAAGAAGAAAGTGCTATTACGATTTGCATTACTTACCATGGATACCTTAGATCTGTCTGTTTCGGTTGTTCTCTTTTTACTGCTTCGGATGACAATTTAACACTTTTACCGAAAATTTCACTGAATTAAACACTTCGAATTGGTGAATCACATGTACATTAACCGAACTGCAGTTATAATTATCTATTTATTTCACGTATATACAGATATTTACCTAAAATTATTTTGTATATTATCCTCACGTATAAATATGTACTCCATTTTATCATTACGCTTCTGTTCTGTGAACGTAGCGCTACCTGGCGGACAATTATGAGCAAAAGTCTGCCGTGGTACGGCGGCGCCAAATTCAAATGGATTATTCCCTATTATAAAAAATACGAACACGGTCTGAACTCTTTTAAAATAATGGGATTGAAAAACGATCATTCATATAATGATTCAAATGGAAAAATTACAGCAACATTTCTAATTTCATATCAATAATTTATTCTTTATAATTTTTCATTTTTCATGATTTAAATATTTTAATATTTCTATTTAGTTGGCAAAACTTAATTCATAAGTAGCGGTGGGAAAAATTGAAAAATACTGGGAATGATCTCAAATTAATTAATTTAATTGAATATTATAAAAATAATATATTTTTGATTAATCATTTTTTTTTCCTAATGAACAATCCTGAAGTGAAATCAAAATATTTTTTAATAGTCGTGCTAAGAAAATTGAAAGATACTATGAATTGAATGATCTCAAATTGGTTAAATTTGATTGAATATTATATACAGGATCGTTCTTGACTAAATATTTTACATTCATCCGATGTTTTTTTATAATGAACAAAATATGAAATCAATAGTCAAGCTTCACTCTTTGGATAAGACCATTTGGTTAGAATATATTTAAAATTAATTGATTTAAAGCGTTTTTGCAATCTTTTGTTACATATATGGAGCATATTCAAAGTTATTTGATATTATTGAACAGAAGATTCGAAAATCATCACTTGGAACGCCAGATCTGGTTTAAAACACCCTCCTGGCCCAAGAGCAAGAATAACGTATTCTGTATCTGAATATTGAAGGTATTTCGAATAGTTTTAGTTTCAATTTTGTAAAAACGGTGAGGCGGGGTTTTTTCTACTGAGGTTTTTCCTGTGCTCTGGTATCATACGACGCCAGAATAGTATGGTACCCCGTTTTGCACCTACCTCAGCTCGGGACTTTCTTGTTTCATGTATTGTATTTTGTTAGCTCTCAATTCAAAAGAATATATATATTGAACCACATTAAATTATTTGGGAATTGGATACCTATATTTTGAAAAAGCCGTAGAAAAACTGTAATAATAGGGAACAAATCACTTCGAAAAAATTTTTCTCTGATGTTAGCTCTTTTATCCTTATTTGTTGAATTCTGCATGCTTTATTTTTATACTGACCTAATTCTGTTTGAATTGAATGAAATATAAGGAAAACTTCAAGTATATTTGATGAATTGTACATGATCCCTTTGTGTAATTGTGTACACAGGACAAATTTGAAAACTTATGATGTGAATAATACTGAATATTCATAATCAAGTATCTTTATAAAACTGCTATTATTTATACTCTTTGGTTCCTATTGAAATCCCCAGTTTTTCATCTTCTGGGACTGTAACTACACTATTTGGACCTGTTACTATCAAAGTTTTCAGATTTTATGTTAGTAAGTTAAATGATTTTACTCTTGCATTTTTCTCATTGTATATCCAGAAATATAGAAATTCAACATTAGATTTTAAACCAATAAAACAAAATATTTGGAAACATATATAATATATTAACAACAGAAATAATTTTCAATTCTCTCAAAGAACTGACTCTATCTTTTTCCTTTTAGGCTCTGGTTCCTCAACAATTCCTTCTGTTTCATCTATGGTATCGTCAATTTCAATAATAGTTATTTCATCATTTTTTTCTTTCTCCTCTTCTACTTCTATAGTCTCCACCATAAATAGGGACTTTTTACGCAACCGTCCCGCTGAAAATATTATGAATGAATGAATATCGGAATTGAATCATTTTTGTGAAGAATATACAGGGTATCCGGAAAAGTGGAAAATCTCTCGGATTCAGATAGAACATAAAAAATGAAAATGACAAGTTCCCATAATTTTTTTCCTAGCGGCCCTCCCTATGAAGATACGACCTCCTAAATGACACCACTGGAAATCCATTTTATTCAAATAAGTTTCAAACTACATGATATAATTTGATGAAAATTTGATATGATAAATAAGGACCTCTTAAATCACCGCACTCAAATTTCAATTAGCTTGTTCAGTTTACCAGGGGGTGAACTGGGTTGTACATTTTAATGCTTATATTTTGACACCCTGTATGATAAGGTGGTGAAACACTTGAACATTAAGCTAAAGAAAAGGTACTCTTGTTCTGTGTCGATAGAATGAACCGTTTTTGAAAAAAAAAATAATATGAAAAAAGTAAGTAATTGAAATTTATTCCAGTAAAATGAATTTCCAGTGGGGTCATTTATTAGATCGTATCTTCGTAGGGAGGGCCGCTAGGAAAAAAAATTATGGGAACTTGTCATCTTATTTTTTTATGTACTATCTGAATCCGAGAGATTTACCACATTTTCCGGGACACCCTGTATACAAAATGATATACGTTATATGTTGTACCCATACCAGCTTTATGACATAACTCAAATCCATGATGTTTGATTGCATCTTTTGCTTGTTGTCGATTCAAACCTAGAATTATTCCTCTGAAATATTAGAAAAATTTAGTTTAATTGGAAAAAGATAAAGAACTCAAAACTTCAATATCAACCACAACCTACAGATTTATTATGTCAAGATGATTCCTTAGATACATCAAATTAGTAGCACCACTTGAAAGTATTATGTTCCTCGATTTCCCATAGATGTGATACATGTGCGCCATTTGAATTGTGTTCTTCCTTTTTGTGGAATCTTCTATCATAGGGCCGTATAATAATTCAAAATAAAAACCCTTTTTTGCGAGATGAATGTGTACATTTCTTTCTATTTTAAATGGAGATTTATCTTCTGGAGCGAAAGTTAATATATCTGCTTCTATGGTGGTAGTGGTGAACTAGAAAATATAGAATCATGTTGTGAGAATTTTAGAGTGATTTTTGTTGTCACTTACCATGAATGCAATCTGGGTGGTCGGTAATACTGCTAATATAGAGTACTTCATGAAATTATTAGATTTAGACTGAAAACAATCCACATAAATTTTCTATTCTATGCAGTACATGGTTTACATTCAAACTTACCACTTTATAATAAAAGTCTCTAGTAGAAAAAATTACTGTTAACCTTTTCAATATCCGTATATCTGGAAAATCCTGAAATGAAATGTTTTTATGATTAGTTGCTGAATGTTTATTGTAACAATAGAATTCTGGCTGTACTGAATGCACCAAAAAATAATTTTAACCTTTATGACACTTTCATCTAGAATAATCGGTTCTGGAACTACATCACGGTGACTTTTGCGTCGCCCTTCTTATTTTTTTCTTATTTTCATTTTTATCTTCAGTACTTTCCCTGACTTCTTGGTTTATTGCTATTGTTCGATATCCGTCTGAAACGTAGTAATAGAATGAAAACTCATTTTTGAAGTTGTACATCGATAATGTACCAAAAGAAATGAATTATTGACTGGAAGTAGTATAAAAAAATATTCACTTTGAGAAATTATGAACATTGAATGTTTAGACAATAAGTTGATCGAAATCCCATGAAGAAGAGAACTTACATTTACGTAAAAAGCTCAATGTTGATATAGTGTTTTCTCGTGTATTGAAAAGTTTTTGTGGAACACATAAATCAAAGTAGGGAATAAAATCCATTGTGACAGTTATGGCAAAACTGACTGTATTTTAAATATTCTAAAATAACAAACACTAAAATCAAATTTAATTCGATATTACATTTTCAAATCTTAAACTAACCCATGTGTTTATTTTGAATCTGAGATCATAGAGTAATATTATTTTTTTGATTTTAAGTCTATGACAATGAACTTTTGATCTATTGTTCAGTTTTGCCAATGAGAAAGCCGGAAACTACTTTCAAACTCTGTTTTTTGATATTTGATAAATAATATTAATATATTCTCGTTTCCTTTCAGTTGCAGATAGATTTCAGGGATTCATTGAATGTTAAAAACATAAAATCAAATCAAAGCAGTTTTCAACCACAGACCACATGTTTTGTTCAGTGCATTTTAACTATGTATGATATTTTTCTGTGATTTTATTCACCTAACCTAACTTTTCTTTCATATTTGAATATAAATAAACTTTGTTGTCTTTGTTTCCCTTCTTGAATAGCTATATTTTCTTTATGTTATGAGTTCAACTAAATCTTTCCTTGTTCTAAGATGCATTTGTCAAATGAGAAGAAATTATCTTACTCCTTCTAAATTTCTTCATTTCAGTTCCATATACAAGAAACCAAAGCAGGATGATAAAACCTTGCACTCAAAATACCAAGTTTTTAAAGATGAATCAGAAGTAGTATTAGACATTTATGATGAAGCTAAATCCGAGCAATATAGTTATGACCTTCCACAAAATGAAGAGGAAGAGAGAGATTCTTATCAAGGCTTAAATTTGAACCGTAAAAGCTATAAGATTTCTCCATACCTTTAGGTAACAATTTTATTTTAAGGTGGTCTCAGCGGTGTTTTCGATATAGAAGATTTGGTGGACGTTTTACAAAGAGAAAATGCTATAGACATATTTGTAGCTAAGATACCCGAGGGTATAAATTATGCAGATTTTATTTGTTAGTTCTGTGAAATCATCAAGGCATATGAATGCTATTTCACAGTTTGTTCGCAGAGTATATAAAATGAAAAAAGGGAAACATGATATTGTTCCTCGATTAGAGGGAGAAAAATCACAAGACTGGCAGGCATTAGATTTAGGTTTGTTGATTAATCAGTCTTAGGATGCTTTTATTATATTACAATTATTTTAGGTAACATAGCTCTACACATTTTCTCCAAAGATGCCCGTAGTAGGTATGATTTGGACTCTCTCTGGGCTGTTGGCCCCAAAATGGATTTGGAATACAATAAAAAAGATCCACTAGTTGAAATGTTAGAGAAGAACACTTACTATCTCAGTGATTTGAAGCCAGCTGATAAGTGACGTACATTATGCTAAAAAACTACATCTACAATATTTATTTGAAAATTATATTTTGAAATTTTTTTGTTTCCTTTATTTCAACTGAGAAAAATTATCAAGAATAAATAATAATCCCAAAGGAACTGTTATAATTTGATCAACTTTGAATGTATGAGTTTGAAAAAAATAGAAAATTTTACCTCACTTATATGATTTTGGTATACCTACCCTTTTTTAAAGTGAAACATCTTTCCTTAGTTGATGTTTTCATAGCTCATATTCTACAATAGAATTAATTAATTTGCTATGTATTATACCTAGGATATCGTTACACTTGCACATTTAATTTTATTACTTTTTGGATTTGGGGCACTTGTTGCATAGTACCTACTACCACAGTATAGACACCATACTGTGCTACTACCTTTAGTCCAAGTGGTCTTAAAGCTTGAATGGATTGAAAACAATTTCCGACCAAAGAGTGTCTGATTGATTGGAAACTCCAAATCTGATTACTTCCATCCTGTTTATGATTGCTGCTGATATCAGATTATATGTACAGTGGAACTTCGCTATAACGAATTTGATAGAAAACTTTTCACATTGAATGAGAATTTCATGTTGAAAACACATTCTAAACAAAGTAAATTCTCTCTATAACGAAATATTCAAAGAACATCACTCTTTTAATGGGTATTGGTAAAAGGTATAAGAGTGGTTTTTTCCGGACGTACGTAATAAATCCCGTAAATCATTACGGCGTGCAGAGAGATCCTTCTGAAATAGTTTTAAATACACCCCTGGCTGTTTGGTTTCAATCTAACCATTACGTTAGTGTGAAAGTTGTGAGAAAAAGTTAGCGCTTAAGATTGAATGATAAACTTGAATTATATAACGATTTTTTTAGCGGATTTAGCGCTTTCGTCATAGGGAAGTTCCACTGTATTTCATAGTTGAAATATTGTTATAACTTCCTGACAATCAATAAAAGTTTCAGTATTGGTAGATAAGAAAAATTGCAAGAAACAAAAAGTATATTTTCAATTACTTCATCCAAATAAGATATGAAAAGTCAGTGGCTTAGATGATTCCTTTTTAATGTCTATATCTTCAGAACTGTGGTCTACCAAAAATAAAACCTAAAATTCGTTGTCTTTAGATTAAGTGAGGAGAAATTTAATCAAAATCCGCATTGAATACCTATCCCTTCAAAGATAAATGAGACTTCTTACAAATCTTTGTATCCAATGAATGAATGCGCCAGGCAGCCCGTACTACACAGATAGAGTACTTTGTGTTTCCTATTTGTCATTACTTTTCAGAAATAATCGTGTTTACGTTAGGGTCGGCAAAAATTATCCAAGTTCTCCGGTTAGTAAGAAATTTGATGAGTGAGTTCAACTATGTATTCATTTATTGTGTATATATCCGTCCGTTCACGAAAGGTTGAGCGCATAGTAGGCGTTTCTTTATTTATCTGAAGTTGACAGTATTGGCTTACATAACGTGAAATAAAGTCAACGTTGCCGAATGTACTCGGCCTCGTCCGACGAGCTTGCGAGTTATCAGAGAACTCTATGCAATATTGACAACATTGCGTATCAATCTGACAAGAAAATAAAGAACATACCCTAAAATTTTAATATACACAGTGGAATATGCCAAATTTCCATGGCCAACCGACGGCTCAACCTTTCGTGAACGGACTATAGGTATGTAGTTTTTGTGCGCTTGTTCCTAGGGAAACAGTGTACTCTCATTCTGTCCAAATGTCTGTATTTTCGAATTTTGGACTGGAAGTGCTTTCAAACGTCTTGGTTGGACTCACTGATGAAGAATCTGAGGTTGTTTAAAATTCTGCCCGGCCGTGAACATGATAACTCTCGAATTGATTGAGTTAGGATTCTGAATTTTTGAGAGTTGGTTCGGCTTCCGAATGTCGTGGTTAAGTTCGCTAAAGAGCGAAATCGATCCAGTAGATTCAGAGTTATTGACATTTGACATTTTTTATAATTTAATTGTCGATGTTTACGAAACCACACATCCGGTATTTTGAAAAATTATGGACGCGCAAACTTCTGCAAAATATCGTCAAAAATTGTCTCTGCTGATGAACTTTCAAGATCTCAAAAGTAATGATGAATGAATAGAATAAAACCAATAGCTTTCAGGATATTAAAACTGTGTCTAATAACTATCGTTGATTTCAACGTTTTCCAATACCTATGATCAAGCGCACAAATGCTATTGACTTCACACGTCAGTTCTTTTTGAGCTCTAGATCTACTTAAACGAGAGCGCTATATCGTTTTGCCCAAATGTCTGTAATTTTCGAATTTTGAACCGAAAATGGTCTCAAGCGATAGGGTTTGACTCCCTGAAGACGAACTCGTGGCCAACTTCAATTCTGTCCGCAGGGCCGTCCGGCCGTCCGTTAGCACAATAACTTTCCGTGGGGTCGTCCTATATAGAGACTTGAAATTTTAAGGGTGAGTTTCGGTTCCCAATTGGCTCGGTTGAGTCATATCGTACAGGGTGTTCCATAAAATATGGCCATTCTAAATATCTCATTAAAATACAAAAACAATCGGAATGAAATGTTACGGCCATATGCGAGATGCTGATAACAAGCCTCATG
This sequence comes from Propylea japonica, assembly GCA_013421045.1. Classification (NCBI taxonomy): domain Eukaryota; kingdom Metazoa; phylum Arthropoda; class Insecta; order Coleoptera; family Coccinellidae; genus Propylea; species Propylea japonica. The sequence continues at coordinate 78,423,437 of CM024240.1, read as the reverse complement.
CAAAATTTGTGGCCATAGTGTGAACAGAACCATAGAAAATTCCATTGGAATTTTGAAAAAAGAAACTTCATATTTCCATAAAAAGATATCCTCCGATTCGGGTGAAATTTTTTTTGTGAATGGAGATCGATATTCTGAATGTTCATCCAATTTCGTGGCCATAGTTTCAACAGAACCATAGAAAATTCAATTAGAATATTGAAAAGAAAATCTTTATAACGTGCGTTCAAAAAAATTCTTGGTCAAGTAGGCTGTGGATTCTATATTTCCCCTCATAGACTCTTAGGAAAAATAGAACTCACAGCCTACTTGACCACATAACAAGATATTCGGTTCGAGTGTAATTTTTTCTGTGAATAATCTGAATCTTTGTGCACAAATTTTGGGGGCACAGCGTTAACAGAGCCATAGCAAACTCAATTGGAATAATTAAAGAAAAATCTTTATATTTCCATAACAGAATATCCGACTCGGGTTAATTTTATTTTGAGAATGAAAACTACTATACTGAATGTTCATGCAAAATTTCAAGGGTTCGCATCATCAGAACCATAGAATTAAGTTTTTGTAATTATTTATTTCTTAGATATTTCATTTTTTGAATGATTTTCAGAATATAATTCCGATTGTGCTGAGATTCTGCATTTATACATTTGGTACAATCTCAAATACCAATAAATTTTTAAAAAAAAAAAATAAAACTTATTAAGTCTATCTATGGGAGATGATTACCCTTCAGTAGGGTCCTGTGGCGGTCTTCGAAGAACAGAAGGTCCGAAATATCATCGCTTGGAAGGCCAAACATGGTTGAAAACACCCTCCTGGCCAAAGAGCAGTCAATTGAATATTTTGTGTTTGAATATTGAAGGAATTTCGAAGGACAAAAGCGATTATGTTTCAAAATTAGCCGAAGAGCATGGTGTCGAGGTGGTGCTTCTCCAGGAAACACATACGGAAACTGAAGAAAATCTTCGTGCGAGGGGATCTCTAAAAGGTTATGTTTTGATTGATTTTTTACTAAGTAAAATTTATGGACTTGCATGTTATGTAAGAAAATCATTAGTATGTAATGTCCAGCTCATCCAGAAGGGTAATATTGAAGGTGTTTTTTTCATTGCTTTCAAATTTTGTGACATTTCTGTCATTAATATCTATAAACCTCCAAATGATATTTGGCCCAGAAATTTCAACATCAATGTTTTCCACCCATCCATTTACTGCGGAGATTTTAATTCGCATCATGTCATGTGGGGGTATGATAATAATGATAGAAACGGTATAGCTCTTACAGATTGGATGGAAGACCAGGATTACTATTTAATTTTTGACGCGAAAGACAAACCTTCTTTTCATTCTTCGAGGTGGAATAGAGGCTATAATCCTGATCTGTGTTTCGTTTCCCGTGATACTTCTTATAAACCTATCCCAATAAAGCGTAAAATTATGGGGGATTTTCCACGAAGCCAACATAGGCCTATGTTATTGACATTAGGTAATCCAATTGATTTCGTTTCATGCTTAAATAAACCCAGATGGAATTTTAAAAAAGCTAATTGGCTCAAATTTACGAATAAAATTGATAGTGATATAAGATGGATTCCACCTTCCCATGATAATTACTCTAGATTCGTAGGTGTAATTAAGGCTGCTGCGAAAAAGTTTATCCCTAGAGGTTTTCGTGAAAACTATGCACCTGGCTGGTCACAAGAAACCCAAAATTTATACGAAGAATATCAAAATTCACCCAATCAAGAAAGTTGTGATAAACTGATGAATTCAATTAATACCAGTCGAAAAGAGAAATGGAATAGCATAGTCACTAACATGAATTTTACACATTCTAGTAGGAGTTCATGGGATGTTTTGAGAAAATTAGGCGAAGCTGCACCAATCACAACGTCAGCTCCAAAAATTGATCCTAAATTGGTTGCTCGTCGTCTCGTTAACGTTTCTAATTCGGTCGAATTATCAAAATCAAAAATCAAAGATATGAAACACAAGTTGCATAAATTCAGAAAATCAAACAAGGAATTAGACGAAATTTCTAGCCCGTTCAACATCGATGAATTAAAATCAGCGATTAAATGCACAAAATCCAGGAAAGCAGCGGGTTTCGATGGAATCTATCCAGAATTCATCAAACACTTGGGCAAACGAGCCTTATCCTGGTTACTTTCATTTTATAATAATATTTTGAATACTGGTAATTTTCCGACCGAATTTCGTAAATCGAAAGTCATAGCAATTTTAAAAAAAGGAAAGAATCCCTCCGATCCTAGTAGCTATCGACCAATTAGTTTATTGAGTGTTCCCTTCAAAATTTTAGAACGACTGATCCTTTTAAGAATTGAAACGAAGTTGGATAATTCTCTACAAAATTGCCAAGGGGGTTTCAGAAAAAATAGAAATTGCTGCGATCAGGTTCTTAGTCTTACCACCTTTATTGAATTGGGTTTTAATAATAAATTGAAAACAGGTACAGCTTTTGTGGATTTATCTGCAGCATATGATACTGTTTGGAAAGATGGTTTGATTTTTAAACTTTACAGTCATCTGAAATGTGGAAAAATGGTCAAATTGATAGAAAATATGCTGTCAGACAGAAGGTTTCGTGTTTTTGTCGACGGGAATAGTAGTAATTTCAGAACATTGAATAACGGTCTTCCACAGGGGTCAGTCTTATCACCTCTTCTTTTTAATTTATATTTGTGTGATATCCCTACAACTTCATCTGAAAAATTCATATACGCCGATGATATTGCTTTGGCTTTCCATCATTCGGATTTCAAAACCATAGAGAATAATCTTTCTGCAGATTTAGAAATTCTAAAAAATTATTTCTTCGACTGGCGTTTATGTCCAAATGCTAACAAAACCGAAGTCTCGTGTTTCCATTTGGATAATCATCAGAAATATAGAAAATTGAACGTACTTTTTGGTAATTCTTTTCTCAAACATAATTTCAATCCTAAATATCTAGGCGTAAAACTAGATTCTTCTCTTAATTTCAAAGCCCATTTGGATGATTTACGAATGAAGCTAAAAACAAGAAATAATATAATTCAAAAACTTGCTGGTACTTCATGGGGTGCGGACGCAACAACTCTTCGTACTGCAGCTCTAGCCTTAGTGTACTCTACTGCTGAATATTGTTGCCCCGTTTGGCTCAACAGTGCACATGTACATAAGATCGATGCACAATTAAATTTTTCCATGAGAATAGTAACTGGAACAATAAAATCAACACCAACTCCATGGTTACCAGTTCTTTCAAACATTTCTCCTCCACATATCCGCAGGCAGGTCATTACTTCGAAAATTTGGAACAAATTTAATTTTTCGACAAATTCATATCAAATACTCTCATATATTCCAGACAATAAGATTCCTCGATTAAAATCCCGTAAACCTTTTTGGTCAAATTCTTTTCTGAACTCAAATGAAAGTGATAAATCAATTTGGCAATCCGAGTGGAATTTATGTAATATACAGAACAAAGATTTAATAACTGATCCCTCGAATAAAGTTCCTGGATTTGATCTTCCAAGGAAAATATGGACTGTTCTCAATCGTATAAGAACAGGTCATGGACGTTGCAATAGTATGCTTTTCAGATGGAATTCAGTTGAGAGTCCTAGTTGCGAATGCGGAGAAGCAGAGGAGACAATTGAACACCTGATAAATAACTGTTCCATATATAAATTTCAGGATGGCTTGAGAGCTATACATGAAATTACCGATTCGTTTTTGAATTGGGTTATTAATTTTAAATCGATTTAATAGAGTTTCAATCATTTTATTTTTCTGTTCCTTTTTACTGCTTTGATTTTCTCGTTTCAGAATTCCGAAGGCATCCTGGAGAGGGTTATCGTTCGGTCTGAATGAAGAAGGAATCCTTCAATATTCTAATAGTTTTTAAGTGTCATTTTTGTTGAAACGGCGAGACAGGGTTTTTTCTACTGGGGTTTTTCCCTGAGCTCTGGTATCATACGAAAAAATAGTATGGTACCCCGTTTTGCACCAACCTCAGTTAGGGATTTTTTATTTTTGTTTTATGTATTGTATTATGTTAGCTCTTGATTTCAAAAGAATATATATATATATATATAAGTATAATAGTTTATTGCTCCACAAAAGAACGAGCGCTCAAAAGCTCCTGCTCAGGGCTTTTATTAATTTTTTAACTCCATCGTAAAGCCGAATTGATAAATATACAAGCTGCACCGTGGAGTTCAATAGACGGGGATGGAGTTCGTTATCTTGCAAAATTCTGGAAAGTGCTGAAAAATATTGGAGCAAGTCTGATTGTGAAGATCATAGTTTGTTCTCGAGAGATGAACCGTCTAAGCCTCAGATCAACAATCGTTATCATAACCGGATTTCCCCTGAGTCGTCCTGCCTCGTGTAGTTCGTCGATTTCTGCGCGGACCTAAGCACCATCACCCGATAACACGTCATAGGAACACGTGACACGTGGCGCCGGATATGAAGAAAATTCAAAATAAAAGTTAGATTTGATTTGTTTTATGAATTGTACACAATTTACACTGTCATAACGTGTATAAATTACCTACACCACACTACCGCATTGACTGTTGTTTTCATCTGTATAAAACTTAGTTTTGATTGAATGATTTCAATTGATATCGACATCGAGAAATTAATTTCAATACCGGCGAGGTTCATAGCGCAGGTACCAGCTGAAAATTCTCACGCTAGCGCGATGGGAAGTGCAGTTTAAACTTGGCAGCTGTGTAGATATGTGTTTATCGGCTTGAAGGGATCTAAAACTCGATTTAACCTCAAATTATCACCTATTTATGTAAGTAAACAAAATAATTCGAATATTTGAATGGATGATTCAGTCATTTCAAACAAGACCTTTTTGATTTCCTCCCTTATGTAGAAGTGTCAAATTAAACTACGTGTCAATAATTGTCATTTGTTATGAAAGAACCCCAATTTTTTGCATGGAATAAATTGTACTTGAAATAGAAATGCAAGGTGAGATTTCTTTAAAAAGCTGGAAGTTGCTGCCTTCTTCTGAAATTTTATCCTGACATTTCCGGTCATATTTCTTCTCAGTTCAACTTTTCAGCAGTTCGGAGTTCTTGTTGAATTGCAAGATTTTTGCATACCTATCCAACATGTTAAGATACCTCAGTTGCTTGTATATTATACCAGCTTAATATCGATAAATTGAAGGGTGTGCTAATTAACGTTTGGTCTTCATTTCAGCTAATAAGACCAAAAGTCCAGGCAGAACCATTTTCAATTGAGATGTCTAGAAAAAGAACTAGGAGTAGATCCGAAGATACTTCCCTTTATCTCACAAATTGTAATATGGTGAGTTTTTCTCATGGTTGTTAGATATTTGGTAATCATTGAAATTAGGGTGTCATCTCATTTCAACACCTTTACTCTACAGTGAATCTTGGGAACAGATTGGTATATCGGGTCTATTATTTTTATGTGAATTTCGAAATATTAAAAGTTCTTAGGGATATATTGTTGACGGAATTGATAAAAAAGGCTTACGTAACAACTTTGGGTTTGTTCGTCCAATGCAAAATTCTCTAGCATACAGAACCTCTTAAGTTATGTTTACTGCCAATAAGTTATTCTATAATTTAGTTTCCTGTTCCGACTGTTCAATAAAATCGAATATCATCTATCTGCATTATACAGGGTGTAACTAAATAAGTGTGAAATATTTAAGGAGGTGATTCCTCATCGAAAAAAAGATAGGATCTTTTATATAAAGAAACTTCATTGGAGCATCCCTTGTTAAGATACAGCCCCTCAAAGGGAGTATTTCCAATGTAACTTTTTGTCTTATTATTTGTTTACCATTTAAAAATTTATTTCCGATAGCCTGTTTCATTCTAAACAAAAAATGTTTCTTGAGTTTTTCGCCCAAAATAAACCAGTTCGCAGCAAAAAATTATTTTACCAGATAGATAAGTTTCGCATTTATGATCTATCTCTGTAGTTGTCGTAAAATAATTTTTTACTGCGAACTGGTTTTATTTTGGGCAAAAAAACAAAGAGCCATTTTTTGTTTAGAATGAAACAGGCTATCGGAAATAAATTTTTAAATGGTAAAATGTTACATTGGAACTAAACTTTAGGGGTTGTATATTTCCCACCCTTACAACCATGGGGTAACCCAAATAAATAACTGGATAAGTGTCTTTTTGCTAGTAGGAAACGTCAGGTTAATTTCAATATTGTAACTTTTTGGTGCTTGTGAAAAAAATTGGTATACAAATTTTATGTTCTCACTTTGAGGGGCTGTATCTTAACAAGGGATGCTCCAATGAAGTTTCTCTATATGAAAGATCCTATCTTTTTCGATGAGGAATCACCTCCTTAAATATTTTTACACTTTTTTAGTTACACCCTGTATAGTACATTAATTATAGAATTGATTTGAATGGAAAAGTGACTATGACCATTGACATTCAAGGTAATTCTAGACATGTATTAAATATACTTATAAAAAACCACACAATCTTCTCCAATACATGAAATCACTAGTTTTCCTGATTTTTTCAACATATCTTCAATTACAAATGGAATATAATTCTTCAATCTATCAATGTGGATACATTTGAATCCAGAAGAAGTCATTGCTTTTTGTTGTGTAGTGCGGTATTATTGCTGCTTATAGCGGTCTTAAATATACAACTCTTCGTTTTGCTCAAAAGAAATTCAATATGAGGGTTTTCATTTTGGATAAGTAACCAACTCATTTTCTTACTATTCAAATCAAGCAGAGATTAACTGACACAAATATAGCAAAACCCAGTGAATTATACTGATTGTTCAAAAATAAATTTTTAGACATAATGGACCCTCCCTCAGAAAATCATAGCGATTATCTGTTTTTTGTTTCATTGTCAGGTTTTCGGTAAGAAACTTATTGAAAACAACGATCAGAATTGGCGGTTGAGTGTGACTTACGCGTGAGCATTCATTCCATTGGTTGAACTTACTAGTATAGAAATCGCATTTTCAATATTTAATTAAATAGTTATTTTTGTATTAAGTGCGTAAAATTAGTGTTTTTGTTCATGGCACATGAGAGTGTCAATTTTTGGCCGAGACCGAAAATTCACTCGAATGTGCCATAAAATACGAATTTTATTACGCACGAAATACAAACAACATTTTTTGAAAAACTGTGAATTTAATTATTAAAAAAACTGCTTCGAATACAATATTTTATGCATCAACATCCAGTGATCTTTCTGTGTCGTTACGATAGAACTTCTTTTTCAACGGTGAAAAAAAAGACTTTTATCCACACGACTATTGTAAAATTCGCCCATTGTACGTCTCTGTGCTCGGTCTAAATAATACCCATTAATTACAAGGAAATAATGAGATTATAATTCACTGCTGTCAGATGCTCATAGATTAGCTTTGATATAATATTCTTTAAATTGGCATTTATTCAGTATTCTAAAGTACTGCAAACTAACACCATGAGTATACCTTGTCAATCGAGGGCCAAATTTACTTTCATTATATCAATTAAAGCTTTTTTATTACAAAATATACAATGATCAGTTCTTTAAAAAATTCTCATGTGTCAACTCGACTTTTCCACGCCAAATGTTAAAATCTTCAAGAAAATATATTCAGTAGTCGTGGATAAAGTATAATGGCTGTTATTCACTCGGAGATTTGGGCTAAACTTCACCTCGCGAATAATAGCTATCATTATACGCTCGTTGATAATATACTTTTTCTCCAACCATCAAAAAATTTTGACTTTTTTGTACTATTTCAGGTGCAAAAGTCATAAATTATCTTACCGTACAAAAATTTGCTCGTTGCTTAGCAACACTTTTAATCCTAGGATTAAAAACGCTACTTTAATCAACGCTACTTTTAATCCTTGGATTAAAAGAAATGCATTGAAGTCTACTTGACAATCACTGTCATGATTCTGTGTTCAAATTCATAACCAAATTATGAACGATTTTTCACTAAAACCAATTTTATTGTATGTAATTTTGACTTGGTTGGAGTAAAAATAGTATATATTATTCGGATTAAAAGTGCCCATTTTAACTCGCCTCCTGCATTCGCTCGGCTGCGCCTCGCAACTGCAAATATTGCTCGTAAAAAAAATATGCACTTTAATCCTTATAATATAATATACTGATTTTTCTCCAACTATCAAAAAATGTTGACATTTTTGTATTATTTTCAGGTGCAAAAGTCAACAATTTCCTTACCGTACAAAAATTCACTCGTTACTTAGCAAACACTTTTAATCCTAGGATTAAAAATAATACTTCAAATTTATAACCAAATTATTAACGATTTTGACTAAAACCAATTTTATTGTAATTGGACTTGGTTGGAGAAAAATTAAAATAAAAAAAAGTAATCATTTACTCATCCATAGTGATGAAGAAAAGTCAAGTTTTTTTTGACCGTTGTACAAAAATATGACAATCACATTTGAGTGACACTCTTATGTCCCATGAAAAAAACTTTCATTTTACGCACTTAATATAAAAATACTTTATGTACCTATTTGAAATTTTAAGTGAATCTTTGCGTAGTTATATGCTTGACACTTGAAAAAAACCATTTTTTTAAATACTGGAGGGGCCCATCAAATTGTTCTAAACCACATTCAAAATTTTGAACTTACAGACATTCGGCCAGCTCCCAAAAACATTGCGTAACATTAAACAATCATTATTTTATATTTCTAAGTTGTAAATCGAAATATGTATTTCCCTTCATAAACATGCAAATAATCTTTTTTTTCTGAACGTACCCTGTATCTATTGCGGATACATATTAATTAATTCATCTGATCCTAGAGAACGAATATGCCCCCCCTCTTTTTGTCATTGGGGTCAGGATTCAGGATCGATGGATCTGCGCATAGACATCACCTTTGTTTTATTTTAAATGGCCTTAATGACGACATATCTAGCCATCGATAATCATAGGAGCGTATCGCGCATTGACGTTCGTATACGTATTTTTATTTGTTCTCATTTGTAAACGTCAGTTTCCAAAACACAATATTGATCAAGGAAGTTTATTTTTTCAAATCACTAACTTGTAAAATTGACAGTTAACTTGTAAAACTTTTACAAGTTAGTAGTATTATACATTGAAAGTTGTCAAGTACTTGCTTCTAATTTAATTTATTCTTCTAATCTCAGAGTTCCTGGAACAAATGTATTTCTCAATAAACGTTCTCAAACTATTCAAAAACGATATTCGTATCTTGTTTTATTCGTATCTATTCGCTTTCCTTTTCACGTACTTGCTTCTAATTTCATTTATCCTTCTAATTCATCGTTCCTGGAAACAGATATTTTTAGTAATAAATGTTATAAAAGTATTAAAAAACGAAATGCATACCTTTTCATTTGGATCTGGCCTTTTCGTCAGAAATTAGCAAATATATTCTCGAAGGACTTCCCTCTCGTAAAGCCACTGACAGTTGTCATAGTTTTCCGATGTCATAAATAATCATAAATAGCTTACGACATTTGCGACAATTATTGAGATTTTTTGGAATTTATCTCACCTTTTTACAAACGAGAAACAAATAAAATATAAAACAATACACGCAAGGTAACGGGTTTTACTGGCTCAAGGAGGTAACTACTCGCCTGCGGCTCGTCAATTATATCCTCCATTCGCCAGTAAAAACCCTCTTACCTTGCTAGTAATGTTATATACTATATCGGACGAACCCACATTTAGCGAAGCGTCAAAGAGTTGAGGGACTGCCTTTCATTCTTTGTCAATTCTCCAATAAAATTATTTTCAGTAGTAATATCCCTAGGACATTGAAAATAGACGAGAATTTTTATGACAATCGAAAGCTCATTACTTGGTCGGCCCGAAGCCGAAGGCTGAGGGCTGTTACCAAGGAATGAGTTTGAGATATTTGTCATAAAATTATGAGGCATTTGTCAATGTCCGAGGGATATTCGGAAGAAAATTTTTTGACAAAAAACTGTATAACTCAGCACAAACAAACATTTATTTATTATTTATTAAAAGTACAATTAGTGAAAGTGCAATTACTAAAATTTAACGTAACATTAGATTCGTTACTGTTCTCTACATTAGAACTATTACCAAGCATAATATTTATGATCTTGTTGTGGTGTTCTTGATCGAGGTTCAGGTATGGTTTAATGGAATTTTGATTGCTATGACCAGTAATTTTCAGCAATTGCTGTTCTTCCACACCACTTTTTGCCAATTGGCTAACAGCAGTTGATCTATTGGAATGATTTGTGATCTTTTGTCCTTTATGTTCAAGCCAATTGCTTCGGCAGCAGATTTAGTCCATCCATTTATGGTATTTCTTCCAACAGGTACATTATCGTACCATTTGTCATTTTGATTTTTCCAATATCTATTTGGTTTTAAGAATAGTCGTGGCGAGGTAAATTTTCACCTCGTTTTGATATAAGTTATGAAAAAGACGTACAGGTCAGCTTTCTCTCTTACTATTGGAAACCAACCATTTACTACTTGTGCAACTTTTAGAACCACCTTGGCACGTTTTACTAAATACTGGATTGTATTCAATGCGATTTGTTGGAGAGCCATCGTTATTTTTTTCGACTTGAAAAAAATCCACCAGGCAAGCAACTGCCTCTCCTCCTCTCCACGCTAATTCGACTTCAGCAATATGGTAAAATTTACGCACAAGGCCTTCAGGAGTATTTTCATCCCATAGCATTATTATTTTGTTAACTTCAGACAAATTTAACGAAACTGATCTGGATTTACGTTTACATGGGTTTGCTTGCATTTTTTTCGGATTGCATCGCGGGCATCTCGTGCTGGTTTAAATATTATACTTTGGAACGGGTCAATCATAATGTTGTAGTCCTTATAATACTTTTCTTGTAGGAGTTTGCTCGAAACATTCCACATAGTTTTCACCGTTGCTTCATTGAATTCTGTCCCGTCTTTTTTTCTCGCCCAATCTTTGAGTATCAACGCCAATTCTTCTAAGCTTCTGTGTTCATTCAATTCGTATGCTCGTTCGCAGCAAAATTCCATAAATATTCCCCAAATATATTTGTGGCTATAGGAAGTATTTCTGGGAATGTTTTACTTGATAAGCGCATTTATACTTTTAACATTGCCAAAACGTGACATTTTCAATTTTGTTCGGAATTATGTTGTGAGACTGTGCTGTCATGGTGATTGATAACTGCATTGAATGTAATTTTCGATGTAATGTTGACATGATGGGGTAATTGTTCCATGTGATAAAAAATCATAAGATTTGATTGGTTTTTAGAACTGTCAAAAAATTTTCTTTTAAATCAGTGTCTTGAAAAGAAGCTGAAAACACGCGAACTAATTTTGAATCAAACGTATTTTCAGCAATAAAATGAAATATTTTCTTCAACCTCTCAGCTGTAACACAAACCTTTTTGAGCGCTCGTTTCAACTTAAACAAGTGCTATATCGTTTTGCCCAAATGTTTGTAATTTTCTAATTTTGAGTCAAAAATGGTCTCAAACGATAGGGTTAGACTCCCTGATGACGAATTCGTGGTCGAATTCAATTCTGTCCGTGCGGCCTTCCGTCCGTCCCTTAGCACAATAACTTTCGAAAGGATTGTCCTAGAGACTTGAAATTTTTAGGGTATGTTCGATTAAGTTCGTTAACCAGCCAAATCGTACGGGGTGTTCCATAAAATAAGGCCATTCAAAATTTCTGATCCTCAATATCTCAGACAAAACGAAACCCGTCGAAATGAAATGTTGCGGCCATATGCAAGATGCTCGTAGTAAGCTTCATGCAAAATTTTGTGGCCATAGTGTAAACGCAAATAAAAAAAATTCAATTGGAAACTTCATAATTCCATAAAAAAATATCCGATTCGAATGAAAATTTAACGATTAAAAATTAGTACACTGAATGTCCATGGAGAATTTTATGGCCATAGTGTTAACAGAACCATAGAAAATTCAATTGGAATATTGAAAGGAAGAATCTTTATACAGGGTGTCCCGGAAAATGTGGGAAATCTCTCGGATTCAGATAGAACATAAAAAAATAAGATGACAAGTTTCTATATTTTTTTCCCTAGCGGCCCTCCCTACGAAGATACGACCTCATAAATGACGCTACTGGGAATTCATTTTAGTGGGATACATTTCAATTACTTACTTCTTTCATCATTTTTTTTAGAAAACGGTTCATTTTATCGACACTAAACAAGAGTACCTTTTCTTTAGCTTAATGTTCAAGGTTTTTCAAATTTTTTTTTCAGCGCCTTATCATAAAGGGTGTTAAAAATATAATCATTAAAATGTACAACCCAGTTCGCCCCTGGTAAACTGAACAAGCTAATTGAAATTTGAGTGCGGCGATTTAAGAGGTCCTTAATACTATTAATCATATCAGATTTCCATCAAATTAATCGATATGCGAGTAGTTTGAAACTTATTCCACTAAAATGGATTTCAGTGGCGTCATTTAGGAGGTCGTATCTTCGTAGGGAGGGCCGCTAGGTAGGAAAATAATTATGGGAACGAAGTGAACTTCTTCCTCTGAGGTTTTATGTTATTTCGTAATAATCTCATAAGATTAAAAAGAAATAGTATGGTAAGATTCTGTCACGAGCTTTTCAACGAGACTACACACGACACCATATGTTTGCACTTAAAAAAAAATTAGGTGGGGATTGCAGTTCAGGGGATTAAGATAAATATTTCATTTTATTGTCAAAATACGTTTAGTTCAAAATCAATTCACGCGTTACAACTTTATTTTAAGTCACTGGTTTAAAAGATAATAATTTTATTAAGGACTTTCTCCTATTCCTGCATTCACTTTCCATGTTTGCATAGATATCGATTGCAAACAAGATAGTGAATTTTTCGAAACTTTTCAAATCAACGTCATACAACCTTTTATTGTTTTGCTATATTGGAATGTTTATTTTTAATTTTCTCGTCGTAATAACCGTGTGGCGGGTTATGTTTAGATCGAGGTTAATGCGAAAAAAAAAATTATATTTGAGTATGGTTTCATTTACTATACCACAGATATAATCTGTGGCCATCATTTGCTCATCCAATTACGAATAATTACTGATGCAATTGAAGGATAACATCTTTTTTTTCTCAGCGATCATGACACAATTGGGATTACGTAATTCCTTTGGAAATTAAGTTTTTTCTACCCGGTCAATATCTTAAGCCGACATATTTTAATTACGAAAATTGAGATGGGTTATACAGGGTGTCCCATTACTCGACGTCAACCCGGAACCGGGTGAAAAGGCAAGTAATGCTGGTTATCAGAAAAATATAAAAAAAATCTAAGTTGCATGATTTTAAAATAATGCGCATTTAAAAAAATACGCAAAATTCCACACCCTGTGACAGTCTTTTCGCTCCTGTTGCCACAAATATCAACTTTTTCCAACTTTTTCTTTGCTGTGTAACCTTGAATAATGCTTGTCTAAACTGTAATCAAAATTTTGATACCAGCTGATCTAGGTTTCATAAAAATAGGGCTCACTTCAGAAAAAAAATTCTAAATAAACAATTGCCTAGTTTCAACTGACTGTATTGAAAAAAAAATGTACTACGTAGGTTTGGCATGTTTTTTCAAAAGTTGGCGCATTTAGTGAGGATTCCAAAATGGTATAATACTTGTTTCATTGTAGCTGCCGTAGTTCAAATTTATTTTCTATTGCCTTTGAATACACTTTTTCGTTAACTGCTTCCCAGTAATAGAGTCCAATGGATTCAAGTCCGGTGAACGGGCCGGCCACGAGATTGGACCAGAACGTCCGATCCATCTTCGGGAGAAAATGTTATCAGTAAAATAAATTTCCAGAGAAAATAATTTTTCCAGAAAAAATTTTTCCTGAGAAATTTCTCTGAAATTTTTTTTTCTGGTAACATTTTTTCTCGGAAGATGGATCGGACGTTCTGGTCCAATCTCGTGGCCGGCCCGTTCACCGGACTTGAATCCATTGGACTCTATTACTGGGAAGCAGTTAACGAAAAAGTGTATTCAAAGGCAATCGAAAATAAATTTGAACTACGGCAGCTACAATGAAACAAGTATTATACCATTTTGGAATCCTCACTAAATGCGCCAACTTTTGAAAAAACATGCCAACCTACGTAGTACATTTTTTTCAATACAGTCAGTTGAAACTAGGCAATTGTTTATTTCGAATTTTTTTTCCGAGAAGTAAGCCCTATTTTTATGAAACCTAGAGCAGCTGGTATCAAAATTTTGATTACAGTTTAGACAAGCATTGTTCAAGGTTACACAGCAAAGAAAAAAGTTGGAAAAAGTTGATATTTGTGGCAACAGGGGGGTGATTCTTGAATTATGTCGTGTTTCGCGAATGGACAAATGTCGACCAACTTAGCAGGGAAGTTGGTCGACAATTGTCGAATCGCGAACACGACATTATTCAAGAATCACCCCCCAGGAGCGAAAAGACTGTCACAGGGTGTGGAATTTTGCGTATTTTTTTAAATGCGCATTATTTTAAAATCATGCAACTTAGATTTTTTTTTACATTTTTCTGACAACCAGCATTACTTGCCTTTTCACCCGGTTCCGGGTTGACGTCGAGTAATGGGACACCCTGTATATGCAATCAATTCGCGTTTTCGGTATGTTCAATTATGTTTTTTTTATGAGACAGCATCAAGAATACTGTTGAAATAGTTATTTTTGTACAACTGTCAAAAAAACTTTACTTGTCTTCATCACTATAGATGCGTAAATGTTTACATTCCACCGTTAAAAAATAGTATATTATGCAACGAGCGTATAATGATAGCTATTATTCGCAAGGTAATGTTTAGGTCACGAGCGACTGCCCAAATCAGTGAGTGAATAACAGCCATTAGGTATAAGCTAGTAGCATACTATACTTTTACTTTATTCACGACTACTGAACGTATTTCTTGAAGATTTCAACATTTTGCGACCGCGACAAAATCCTTTTATGACAAGCGTGGAAAAAGTCAAATTGACACAGGAGAAATTTTTGGATAACTGGTCATTGTATATTTTGTAATAAAAATAGCTTAAATTGATATAATGAAAGTAGATTTGGCACTCGACTGACAAGGTATGCCCATATTTATTAGTTGGAGTACTTCAGAATACTGAAGAAAATATCAATTTGAAGAATATTATATCAAAGCTAAATCTATGAAGCATCTATCAGTAGTAAATTATAATCTCATTATTCCCTTGTGATTAATGAGTATCATTAAGGTCGAGCACAGAGACGTACAACTGACGGATTTTACAATAGTCGTGGATAAAGTCTTTTATCCACACAAAAAAACACCCATCTTACGCAATTAATACAAATATAAGTATTTTGTATTAAGTGCTTAAAATAAGTGTTTTTTCATTGCACATGAGTTTGTCAATTTTTGGCCGAGACCGCAGGTCGGGGCCAAAAATTCACTCAAATGTGCCATGAAAACACGAATTTTATGCGCACGAAATACAAATAAACATTTTGTATACAACTATGAATGTGAATTTATTTCGTCTGAAATATAATCATTAAAGATAATGCTTCAAATACAATATTTTATGCATCCAGAACCAGTGACCTTTCTGTGTCGTTGCTATAGAAACTTACTTTTTTAACGATGAGAAATATATTCATCCAATTATTCACTTAAAATTTCAAGCAATTTTAATCGAATATTGAAAATGTGATTTCTATACGCGTAAGTTCAAACTATGACGTACGAGCAAGAATAATTCGAGAGGATTCATAACAGAGTGGCAAGTTGACATCGTTGTAAACTGTAAGCAATCAAGCTTATTTCGGTGATTTCAATTTTTTTTCTCGAAGACCTGCCTACGAAACTGAAAACTTCAATCACTTCAATTTTCTGAAGGTCCATTATTTCAAAAATGATTTTGTCCTGTAATTCACTGAGAAATTCGTTCGCTACACTTATATGCAAATGCAACCTGTTTTGCTGGAAAGAAAATGAACATCATTAACAAATGAGGATGGAATTATGAATGATTGAAAACGAGTCGTAGTATTGTTTATTTTCTCAACTATCTTCAAAAATATCATATCTGGTCGCTTCATCTGTAGATTAGATGATAAGAGAAAATTTTATAACATTCTTGTTGATTTTTTTATATCTGCTACATAAATTGTTTTTTCCATTTTTCACTCAAAATAATGATATGTATAATCGCTTTTGAACCATCGTGATAGAATGAATATATTTATGACACGTTTTGAAATATGTAAATTCAGTTAATTGAAAATTTTTGCACTATTGTGTAAGTGATTTAGATTTACCATGGATGATTTTAACAACGTCACCTTTTTAAAGATATGAAATTAATTTATGATTGTTTAAATGTAAGTAATAGTCGAAAGTGAATATATACAGGATGGCCCATCCATAACTTTTCACCCCGAATTTTGAGCTTTGGGATGGAATAACGAAAAATCTCTCGGATAGGTCAAATTTTGTTGAAATGGGGACTAATAAGGGTATTCAAATGAGTTTGATATCACTTTCTCTAGCCGCAACCCCTAACAGCTCTCATCTTCTAATGGGGAAAAGGGGTCGAGCAGTACCTTTTTGGAAAGGCAATTCAATTTCCTGCATGAGTTTATTTTTTTACTGAGTAAATCGTGCGCTTTCGTTCAAATTGCAATAATTGCTGTTAGGGTAGCGGCTAGAGGGTTAGTGATATCAAACAAATTTGACTTGTTCAAGTGTTTTTCCATATCAAAGATCCAAATTCGGCGTGTGAGAGTTATTGATGGAATACTGAGTCACTCTCTGAATAAATCGATGAAAAAAAATACACTCATGCAGGAAATTGAATTGCCTTTCCAACAAGGTGCTGCTCGACCCCTTTTCCCTATTAAAAAATGAGAGCCTTTATGGGTTGCGGCTAGAGGGGTACTAGAGGGGTTGTGATATCAAACTCATTTGAATACCCTTTCAACACCCCTCTCAACAAAATTTCACCTGTCCGAGCGTTCTTCGTTAGTCCATCCCAAAGCTCAAAATTCGGAGTGGAGACTGGAGAGTTATGCATGGCCTAGCCTGTATGTCGTTATTTACGTAAAAATCACACTTGAATAAAATCTAAACGCTTTTTCTCCTTTTCAATTCAATGTGTAGACTAAAGCAACACTGTGATCTATTTAGACTTACAAAGGGGCATACTTTCTAAAATATCCTAATGGTGAGAAGTTTTGCATAAGTTTGCGCATCATTCAAAATACTGACCAAATCCGAATCGATCGGATACCTATATGGTTTGGGAAACATTCTGGAAATAGTTGGAAATTTCATGTGTTAATAACCCCGAAACTACTAGACCTAACTATAGTCCGTTCACGAAAAGTTGACCCTTCGGTTGGCTATGACAATTTGAAATATTCCACTGTGTATAGTAAAACTTTAGGTTATGTTATTTATTTTCTTGTCAGATTGATACGCAATGTTATCAATATAACATAGAGTTCTCTGATAACTCGGAAGATCGTCGGACGAGGTCGAGTGCATTCGGCAACGTTGACTTTATTTTATGTTATGACAGCAAATACTGCCAACTTCAGATAAATAAACGAACGCCTACTATGTGCTCAAACTTTCGTGAACGGACTATATGTAGTGATCCTTTTTCCTATGTCTATATCTATTTTATTCCCTTTTAAACGAATATTCCGCATAGTTCTCGAATACCGGAAGGTGTAATCAGTACGAAAGATAAATAAAGCCACTTCATACCATGAAGTTCATTACGCTCCAACCTTTTCTGCTGGACAACGCGAATAATAATAGATTGAAAATTCCATTCTAATGGTCTGTAGGCACAGTCACAAATGTGTCGACATGACAGTGTTAACTTCCGTCAGTGGTTCAATCCCCTTCGAGTTGGGTTAGGTTCGAAAGTCACGAATTCCTCGGAACAGCTGTTAATTTATTTCAGTTGGACTAAAACGGCTGCAGGCGTGGTACCTGAGCGTATAGGTGCTACTCAACAAAAGTTTAGATATTTGCACTGGCACAGACTGAATAAATCTAAGTTGAATATCGTGAGGGCTATTGGTTTCATTCATGAATTCATCTTTCCTTTTGAGCGCTCGTTTTCCTTAAACAAGATAAATTTTTTCAGTAAATAAATCGCCATGAAATTTACTTTCATACGTAAAATAACCAGCATCGTAAATTTGATAAAAATTATAGAATGTTAGTCTCAAGTGAAAAAAGTTACGTATTTTGGATCATGATCTAAATTTCAAATTTAAATTAAAAATGTAAAACAGGCTACTTCATGGTTTCTCAGTAGGCTTAAAAACTGCGCTCAACACTCAGCTTTCAGAATCATTAATAAAAAATGGTACTCGACAGTCTACTCCTGCTAGAATTAGCCTTCAAAGTCAGCGAGGTGGAAAAAATCAAAGAACTAGAAATTTACTCAAGAATTATTTTTTGCCATTTTAAGATGTCCTGATCAAGTTATGATAGAAAATGCTGAAAATTTGCTTTAGGAGAAAAGTTGTGGATAAGAAAAAGAAAAAGGTATGGCAATAAATCACACATCATGTAGATAAAAAGAAATTTATTTATAAAATTTACATAGGTTTTCAAAAAGGCCACCTCCAGCCTCAATACACATTCTACACCTTCGCAAAATTTATTTATTCGTTTATTTTTTTATTGTAATTTTTATAAATAATTTTTTCTTATCTACATGATGTGTGTTTTATTGCCATACCTTTTTCTTTTTTATCCAAAACTAATCTCCTAAAGCAAATTTTCAGCGTTTTTTATCATAACTTGATCAGAAAAATCTGAAAATGGCAAAAAAAAATTTTATAGTAAACGTCTAGTTTCTTTGATTTTTTTCCACCTCGCTGACTTTGAAGGCTATTCTAGCAAAAGTAGACTGTTGAGTACCATTTTTTATTAATGATTCTGAAAGCTGAGTGTTGAGCGCAGTTTTTTAAGCCTACTGAGAAACCATGAAGTAGCCTGTTTACATTTTAATTTAAATTTGAAAATTTAGATAATGATCCAAAATACGTAACTTTTTCACTGTGACCAACATTTCTATATTTTTTTTCAAATTTACGAGCTGGTTATTTTATGTATAAAAGTACATTTCATGGCGATTTATTTACAAAAAAAAATATCAGAAAACTCTTGTATTTTTTTTAATATGGTCAAGTTGAAAATTCTCAAAATTATCATAAAAAAATTCATAACTCGGAAACCGTGGAAAAATCGCATAATATACATGGGGGTGATTCGACTACCCCCTGAGACGGAGGACCTGTTTTTTTCTTTTGGACGTCAATCGTCGGCCACCTGTATAATGATAATGCATGAGTGAGAGAAAGCAGGAGGATATCCTAACCAAAATTGATATTAAAGTGAGATGAAGTTATGTCAATGACTATCATACTGGTGTGTCAATGTGTCAGTTGCAGGAACGTCCATTAAAATTTAAGGTCCATTAAACTCTTAATCCTCCATTTTACAAGGAACTAATGGAGGATTAAGGGTTTAATGGACCTTTAAATTTTAATGGACGTTCCTGCAACTGAGCAAATGACTATCAAATATGTAATTTCGACGAAATTGGTGTCTCCTCGATCGATATTTATTATTGAAAGTTTGAAGGTAATACCAAAATAGCAACATCCAACTATAGTAAATAGTCCGTTCACGAAAGGTTGATCACATAGTAGGCGTTTCTTTATTTATCTGAAGTTGGCAGTATTTACTGTCATAAAGTAAAATAAAGTCAACGTTGCCGAATGTACTAGGCCTAGTCCGACGAGCTCGCGAGTTATCAGAGAACTCTATGCAATATTGGCAACATTGCGTATCAATCTGACAAGAAAATAAAGAACATAACCTAAAATTTTAATATAACACAGTGGAATATGCCAAATTTCCATGGCCAACCGACGGCGCCACCCGTTCGTGAAACGGCGTATAATCAGGGCCGGCGCTAGTAAATTTGATGCCTGAAGCAATGAATTTTCGGGCGCCCCTAGCCCTACCATACCCTAAAGAAAAAGTCAGCTGGCGAAAAATGCCGCCGCCAGAAAGCTGGCGCCCTGAAACATTTGCTTCACTGTTTCACCCCTAGCGCCGGCCCTGAGTATAATAATACATAGTAATACAGTCGAACTCTCGATAATTTGAAACTCAAGGGACAACGAAAAAGTTCAAATTACCGAGAGTTCAAATAAAAAGAGTTCAAATAAACAAGAGGGAGTAAGGATGAAATTCAAATTAGCAAGAGTTTGATTAGAAGTACATACTTATGATATTGATATGTGATTATGTATTATATTCTACATACATGATTTGTAATGTGTATCTTTATGAGTATTTTCATTCTAGTTAGGTGAGATCTAGCAGTGTCCAGAGTGTTTCTATAATGTTGAGAGCTGAGAAGAAATCATCGTTTGTTTCTGCCCTGACGGCATAAGCAAACGAGAGCCAGCCCTCACTCTCGCTGAAAAATTCTTCAATTCCGAGAGCTTGAGCGAAAGACTCATTTTGAAGGAAAAAGCCAAGTCTTTCGCTCAAAATGAAACACCGCCAATAGGAACATGTTTCCTCTACACTGCCGAATCCACTGAAGTAAGGACTCCTCCAGGCGAAGAAATTCTGCTTGACGAAGCATTTTTCTTCCTATCCTGGAGGCACTTCCAGTGATTCGTTTTCTTATTCTTTAAATCATGGACAATGTAGATGGTAAAATATCGAACTGTTTCGCAACATCTTTTTTCAATGTTCCATTTTCTACTGCTACGATAAGAAGTCTTTTCTCATGGATTGAAGGACACTTTCCTTCACTCATTTTTAACCCAAAAATCGAAATTAGCTTTAGTTCAACGCAATTTTGAGGAAGTCTGCGCAAATCAATTACGTCGGTTTAAGATGAAACGATCACAGAAGAGTGGAGACTTCAAATTATAGAGTGTGTTTGGGTGATTGACTTCAAATTAATGAGTGTTATTGAGCAAGATGCCACAGCTACACTCAAATTATCGAGGGGGTCAGAACACATTCATGTTTTTCAAATTATCAAGTGTTATTGAAGGGACCCGGAAATTACTTCAAATTATCGAGAGTTTCAATTTATCGAGTGTCAAATTATCGAGAGTCTACTGTATTGAGTTTAAATATAGTTGTATACTCAATGGTAATAGTAAGAATAACCATGGTGTTATAGTAAAATAAGGTACCAAATTCGACTACTAAAAGTATCCATGTGTGTCAATCACTATAGCTTTTACACTATATTTTTTTATTAATGTCTGGTTAGCTCGTTATGGTGTATCGTTATTTTTATTTTCGTGTGAACTCGAATGTGCCAATACCCTTGAATTCGAAATAGAAAATATAAATTCCAAGGTTGATATGTAAACATTCGGTTCAATTTTTGGTCCTTTTCTTAATGACACCTAAGTTCTCTTTGAACGACCGTGTGATAGTGAGTTGTATAACAATTTAATGGGTTTTCATAAAACGTTTCACTGGCTTACGTACTTGAGTTCACCGATAAAAAAATAATTATTGTAGAAATAGGTGAAATTTTGATGTTCCATATCCAGCAACTAACCAGTGGTGTAGCAATTATTCATCCGAATTAAGATGGATTACAAATTTTTTGGTTCTAATCAAATTTTCTAGAAAATTATTTAACTTGTTTTCGATGGAAAGCTTCTTACTCGGAAATACATAACTACAAATCTTACTTCTCTTCCACACCTTATGAACTAAAAATGTGCACTCCTTGAAGTACTGAATTATTCCACATAATAAGATAATTTCCTAATTATAATTTGTCAAGTCAATGACTATTCTTCGAAACTCGAATGTGAACTTTGATGGACTTCAGTCTCGGAGAAGAAATCCAAAAAGTTTTATAGAATATCAGGAAATCCCCGATTGATAGCCCTTTGAAAGTTTTCAATATAGTATATTATAAGGATTAAAAGTGCATATTTTTTTACGAGCAATATTTTCAGTTGCGAGGCGGAGCCGAGCGAATGCAAAATTGCTAGTAAAAATATATACTATTTTTTCTCCAACCAAGCCAAAATTAAATGAATTTGGCGATAGCAAGTCGGTAGTCAGGGATCTGATATTGTTTGTGAATATTGATTGTCAAGTAGACGTCAATGCAATTACTTTTAATCCAAGGATTTAAAGTAGCGTTTATAATCCTAGGATTAAAAGTGTTGCTAAGCAACAGGCAAATTTTTGTACGGTAAGAGAATTTATGACTTTTGCACCTGAAAATAGTACAAAAAAAATGTCAACATTTTTTGATGGTTGGAGAAAATAGTATATTATATTATAAGGATTAAAAGTGCATATTTGTTTTACGAGCAATATTTGCAGTTGCGAGGCGCAGCCGAGCGAATGCAGAATTGCGAGTTAAAATAGGCACTTTTAATCCGAATAATATATACTATTTTTTCTCCAACCAAGTCAAAATTACAATAAAATTGGTTTTAGTGAAAATCGTTCATAATTTGGTTATGAATTTGAACACAGAATCATGACAGTGATTGTCAAGTAGACTTCAAATGCATTTACTTTTAATCCGAGGATTAAAAGTAGCGTTTTTAATCCTAGGATTAAAAGTGTTGCTAAGTAACGAGTGAATTTTTGTACGGTAAGGAAATTTATGACTTTTGCACCTGAAAATAGTACAAAAATGCCACATTTTTTGATGGTTGGAGAAAAAGTTATTTTTCTCTTCCTCTGTCTCTGTTTATTAGTTTTTACTAAAAATATATAATCAAAATCGTCGAAATAGTTATTTTTTGTGAGAGTTCGATCATCCCAAAGTATTGTGATATAATTTTGTATTTCTAAAAAACTTTTTAGGTTTTCACTCCCCAGTCTCTGAAACAGAAATAATTAAAAAAATTTTAATTAAAATGAAATGCTCCTGGAAAATCTTTGCATAATTTGTCAGTAGCAGATTGGTATTGAAAAAATTTGTTTAATTATTTCTGTTTCAGAGACAGAATGTGAAAACCTAAAAAAAAATTTAGAAATGCAGAATCCTCCCAGATTATATTTCAATCGATATATAATTTTGCGACTCTAGTAGTTGACATTAACCAAACCAATTTATGTTGTAAAAAGCATTATACAGGCTTCTGGCATTCTTGTTTTCAGAAAACGTCATTCGAATGTCAATTTCCTAACAACATCTGTTCTTGTTCCATTCATTCATGAATTCAACATTCATATTCCAATCTTGAACCAACATTAAAAAATTTTAACTGAACAGAATGACTACAAAACTTGATATTCTCAAGGTAGGTGAAATATTTGAACAGGAAAGTTTGAACAGGAAAGTAGTTGATATTATAAATACATAATTTTTTAATGATTGGTTTCAGAAAGCTTGATTGGTCAATCAAAAAGTTGATTCGAATTTGATTTAAGGCGAAAGTGCTACTAAAATTGCACAGAATTAATGACATTTCATCGATCAAGGTGGTCAGATTATTGTTAAACCCAGCTTAAAACTATAGTCCGTTCACCAAAGGTTGAGCACATAGTAGGCGTTTCTTTATTTATATGAAGTTGGCAGTATTTGCTGTCATTACGTAAAATAAAGTCAACGTTGCCGAATGTACCCGGCCTCGTCCGACGAACATGAGAGTTGTCAGTCAATTCTATGCAATATTGACAACATTGCGTATCAATCTGACAAGAAAATAAAGAACATAACCTAAAATTTTAATATACACAGTGGAATATGCCAAATTTCCATGGCCAACCGACGGCTTAACCTTTCGTGAATGGACTATAATAATCCAGTCGAATTGTGCTTCAAGCAGGAAAGTTTTGGGGTAGTTTTGATTTCTTTCGATTTTTATGTTTTTTGGGGTGCTGAATCCGAATTTGAGGTTTGCTAACAAAATTTCGAGACGAAACATAAATACAAAAAAGAATAAACATCTCATTCTTGGTCAGTTTTTCGCTTATAACTCGGAAACTATCAACTTTTCCTGAAAAACCTTTTTATACAAAATGAAAGTACATAAAATTTCCTACAAATTGTACTACCACAGCTTGTTCTGTGACAACCTGTTCTGGCTCAAATTATAGTTTAAAATGAGGTATTTTCTATGACTCAATCAATGAAAAAAAATTATATTCTATGGTTCCGATGAAGCGATCCTCTTGAAATTCTGCATGAAAATTCAGTATATCAGTCTCGATTCATTAAAAAAATTTCATTCGAATCGGATATCTTGTTATGGAAATATAAAAATTCTTTTCTTCAATATTCCAATTAAATTTTTTATGGTTCTGTTCACACTTTGGTCACACAATTTTGCATAAGGCTTATTATGAGCATCTTGCATTTGGCCGCAACAATTCATTTCGATTGGTTTCGTTTTGTCTGAGATATTGAGAAAAAAATTTAGAATGGCCATGTTTTATGAAACAAAATATTGCCATTCAAAATGTTTGTTTCTCATATCTCAGACAAAATGAAACCCATCGAAATGAAATGTTCAGCTCTGTTAGATCCTTCAATAGATTTAGAATCAATATTATATAGGTACTTTAAATTGATTATTCCTCAGTATTCTGAAGTACTCTAACTAACAAATATGGGTATACCTTGTCAAACGAGGCTTTTATTACATCAATTAAAGCAATTATGATTACAAAATATACAATGACAAGTTCTCCGAAAGTTTCTTATGTGTCAACTTGTATTTTTCTACACTAGTAATAGAAGGGTCTTGTCGCGGTCGCCAAATTTTAAAATCTTCAAGAAATATATTTAGTAGTCGTGGATAAAGTATAGTATGCTACTCGAGTATAATGGCTGTTATTCACTCGGTGATTTGGGCCACTCGCCTACGGCTCGTAGCCTAAACTTTACCTTGTGGATAATAGCTGTCAATTCACGCTCATTACATACTATACTATTATTCACTTCTAGCACTGTTTCAATTGTTTTACTTATCACCTAACGGACGCCACTGCCTTTATCGTAGATAAAAGATTGCAGGCTATCAAAAATTTTCGTATAGCTCTCATTTGTTCATAACATTTTCTCGAGTTTCTGTCCACCTAGCACTTAAAAACTCTTGGATCGATTTCTTGGATATTTTGTCTCGCATAAGTCGCATAAGTTGTTTATGAGAGATTGTAATGAGTAATAATTCTTCAGTTGTCGAGGAATGTCTTTGCTTCGAGTCCATTCATTTAATGCGACAAAAACAGGTAGAGATTTAGCAGCAATTTAAAAACTATTAGGTTGTCTTTCAAAATTCAAAGAGTCTCTGATGGTAGTTTTCGTTTTGTCATTTTAGGAACTAGATGTGCGTTGAGTGGTTTTGCAGTTTAGTGAGCTCTTCGGTAGTTTCGTGTTCTGTTCTTAGGATATTAATCTACTTTTTGAAATGATGAACAACAATATTCAGGTGAGTTTCGTTGTATGATTGACGTGGTTATTTCTACTCTGCTATGAAAGTATTTGTTGAGTGTTTCTTCAAATGACGAACCCCTAGTAGGAAGCATGTGAAATCTGCAATCAGGGTTCAGAATTCAAGACGAGGATTGAACAGTTACTTTCGAGCGCTCATTCATTGGTAAAGCAATGAAGCTCCTACGTCAAAATTTTGTAAAGAACTTTAGAATTATACCATTTAGTTTAAAAATATTTTTAAACTCAATGATTATAATTAATATATGAATGCAAAATCTCAGTACGATCTGTATATTCTGGAAATTATACAAAAAATGAAATACAGTGGAACTTCCCTATAACGAAAGTCTGTTTAACGAATTTCTCTATGTAACGAATTTCGTACAAGACATTGCACCTAGAATCCAAATTTCAAGTTAAAAACACCCTCCAAAACGAAGTAAATTCTCCCTATAACGAAATATTCAAAGAACATCACTCTTTGAATCGGTATTGGTAAAAAGGTATAAGGGTGGGTTTTTTTCGAAATTTTTCCGGACGTACATAATAAATCCCTACCTTGAACAAAATCATTACGGCGGGCTGATAGATCCTTCTGAAACAGTTTTTAATACACCCCTGGCAGTTTGGTTGCAATCTAACCATCACGCTAGTGTGAAAGTTGTACGAAAATGTCTTTTTAGACATTTTCGTACAACTTCAAACTTGAGCACTTCCTTTTGGAAGTGCTTATGTTTGAATGATAAACTTAAATTTTTCAGTGAAGTCGACCGCGACATTGCCGACTATAGAAACAAATTTTCTGTATAACGAAATTTCTTTATAATGTATTGAAAAAATCGGTAACTGAAAAAAATCAACAATATATGGTTCTGATTTCACAATTCTTTTAAGGAATTGTAATATTATTCACAACCTCAAACTCGATTACATTGCGATCGAAAGTTTTTAATTGGAATATCAATTTTTTTCGATATTACGATAAACTTTTCTATGGTTGTATTAAAGCAACTCGCAAAAATTGCGTACTGCTTTGAATTGGTATTCATTTCACTGCAAAATTTTAGCTCGATCATACTGACAAAATGCTGAATTATTAATTAAATAATTAAAATGTAATTAAATCTAAGCTCCAATATATACGTTTTCTTGATGATTTCGAATTAAACGATGACATTTGTGTCATTAATTTTTAATGATCTTTTTTGCAACTGACAATAAATTTTGTTGGGAGATTAAAATAACGAGTGCAATAAAGAAATAAATTTTGTGAAATGAGATCATAGAAACTGTATTAACGAAAAGTTAATGCTTGTAAGCAAATTAAATTTCGATTTTGATCAACTCAAATTTCTTTAATGAATAATTCGCATCAAGCTATTCAGGATATCACAATCAAATAAGAATTTTTTATGCAACAAAACAGAACATGTCATAAAAGATTTGTTAAACTTTTATTCAATCCATCTCGACTTATTAATTATGGAAATTGCATACATTGTAATGAGGCAGTATTACATTGAAAGAAAATTGTATAAAATTGCATTGACGTCACAATTATATTAGCGATTTCAATTGGGAATTATCCTGTCTGCAAATAAAGTCAATATTATTTACTTATTCGATTGAGACAATCTTTTATGGAAATAAATTTTTTTCTCTGAAACAAAGAGACTATCGCCTTCTTAATGAAATCCGATCAAAGTGTACGGTCAAGTATAAGAATACAATAACTTATTACCATCGACCGTAAACAGGATAACTTCCGAAATGAAGGATGGCGGTTTGGTTGATGTCAATGATATCAATCTCATATATTGTCGCAAAATATTTGAATTGATGGGAGTGTCATCTACATGTTAAATTTCTGTTGATTTGTAATTATATTCTTGGTGAAACTGAAAATTATGAATATAATTTTTGATTGATTTATCCTTTCAGTTTCAATATAAATCAGAATGCTTTTGAATTGATGAGAAATATTTAGGAGGGTGTTTCCTCAGATCATTTTATGAAAAAAGGTCCCATGAAGGTGAGTCCGGAATGCATTGTTTCAAGATACAGGGTGTTAGATGTCAATGATATCAATCTCATAATATATTGTCGCAAAATATTTGAATTGATGGGAGTGTCATCTACATGTTAAATTTCTGTTGATTTGTAATTATATTCTTGGTGAAACTGAAAATTATGAATATAATTTTTGATTGATTTATCCTTTCAGTTTCAATATAAATCAGAATGCTTTTGAATTGATGAGAAATATTTAGGAGGGTGTTTCCTCAGATCATTTTATGAAAAAGGTCCCATGAAGGTGAGTCCGGAAATGCATTGTTTCAAGATACAGGGTGTTAGAGTTTCACTTAAAAACTCATGGAAGAAACTGGTACGCCACTGACATATTTTGAACTAATAATTACTTTTGAATTCTTCGTTCGATTAGTCACAAGAAATCTCTTCTGCCTTCTCTTCTTGGGTGGCTCTGTTTTTATGTAAGAAAATGAAACATCTTAACGCGTATTTGAAGTTACTTCAAGACATCTTGTAGTAAAGACGCTACGTTAAGATGTTTTATTTTTTTACACGAAAACGGCGTCCCACACGAAAAAAGAACAATACAGATTTTTTCGTCACAAATTAAACGAAGAATTCAAAAATAATTGTTTGGTTAAAATATCTCAGTGTGGCGTAGCACTTTTTTAGACAGTTTTCAAGTAAAACTTCAACATCTTCAAATTCGGAAAAAATGCATTTCCGGACCTACATTTATAGGAGGTTTTTTTCATGAAATACTTGAAATATACACGATAATAGGCAAAATTTGCACGGAAATATGCAGAATATGCAATATTGAATAATGAAATTTAGGAACTCGAAAAAAAAGAAAAGCAATTTGTATTTCAAAATCAACATATCAATAACTCTTGACAATATGGTATTAACATTTAATTTATTGTTTCTGAAAACGTTTACAATTGAATATTGTTCCAGATGTTCAATTGTTAAATTTTTTCTTCGATCATTTTGAATATTTTTGTAAGCGGAAAATTTTTGCTCTACATCCAAGAACGTAACTGGGGCAGGATTAGAACCTTGTTGCTATGTTCTCCTTTATAGTTTCAGGTAAAACTTCAGCCGTCCCATTAATCAAACTTTCGATAAGAGACAAATCTCCGAAACCTGGATTTTCTTCCAATATCCTTTCAAAGTTTTCTTGAATTTTATTTGGAAATGCCAATGGAAACGTGGAGTTCTTTTGGCTTATTATACTCATTATTTGGATACTTTCGTAGCTGGGGCTACTGATACTTCGTTCCGGAATGCTATGAAAGTCACAATCATCAGTATTATTATACTCGATAGACCTCGATATTTTGTAAAATTTGGTCGAATTCAGCAATTTTATCGCATTTCGGAACGCAGAGAAGAAAATATGTACGGAAAATATGCATCATAACTGGATCTTAGCTGAAATATGCAAATACCATTGAAGATGTCTCAAATATGCAAATGCATATAATTCGGTCTCTAATCATTACATTATCAAGTAATGGTACACTAACATGTTGAGATCAAATTCGAAATTGAATACATTCACTAGCGGACTTGGTGAAAGTCGCTAGTAATGCAGTTCGGGCAAAAAATCATGTTTGTCCCTGGCCTTCCAAATCTGGTACAACAAATCACGATGTCATCGATATCAAAAATAGAATATAATAGGTCAAAAAATCACTCCACCGAGTCGATAAGAAAAATCAGGCGATACTCGATAGACACGTCTGATATTTAATTATGTTTATATGTTGAAATTGTCTCATCAGAGATACAGTGATTAGTCAGCAAAACGTCATAGATTTCGAGGAAAACAGGCTTGTCTGTGATCTCTACTGATTCAGTTGTTTAGGTATAAATTAAAAATCCAAATTACAGGCCTCACTACTGAAATAGAATATTAATTGTTCATCGGAGATTGCAGTTGGAACTTGAGAGTGAAGTGTTGATTTATGCAGCATCACTTGGTTGTGATGTCACTTTCTGCTAGCTAGAAAGAACGCACATGTTTCAATAATGGATGGCATTTAAAGTGGTCGTCAATTTCCATTTTTTCGTTGAGACAGAAAATGCTTTTTGAGAGTTTGAGCGAGTGCTATATCCGCTATATCGTTTTGCCCAAATGTCTGTAATTTTCGAATTCTGAGCCGAAAATGGTCTCAAAAGATAGGGTTATACTTCCTGATGACGAATTCGTGGTCAAATTTAATTCTGTCCGTGGGGCCGTCCGTAAGCGCAATAACTTTCGAAGGAATTGTCCTAGAGACCTGACATTTTCAGGGTGAGTTCGGTCCCCAAATGGCTCGGTTAAGTTCGTTAACCAGCCAAATCGCACAGGGTGTTCCATAAAATATGGCCATTCAAAATTTTTGTTCTTTAATATCTCAGACAAAACGAAACCAATCGAAATGAAATGTTGCAGCCACATGCAAGATGCTCATAATAAACCTCATGCAGAACCGTAGATTTTAATTTTTTGATTATTTATTTTTTATATATTTCATTTTTTGAATAATTCCTAGAATATAATTCTGATTGTGCTGAGATTCTGCATTTATATATTTGGTATCAATCTCAAATCGCATTTAAAATTTGCGGTAATAGTCTTATTGCTCCACCAAAGCGCGAGCGCTCAAAAGCTCCTGCACAGGGCTTTTATTAAATTTTTCAATTATTTAACCGTCTCATTCGATACCATTTGTTTTCTAGAATTAAAACTGAGTAATAATTGATTTCCATGATTCACTGCCAGCAAGAATCAAATGAAAAAACGTTCATGAATTTGATTTTGATGAGAATGGTTTTATGTACTTATTGAGTTCATCTGAAAACCCTCTATATTTTATGAATTTATTGAAAACATTGATCCATTGATTATTAATAGTATTTGCATCCATGTTTATCAAACTGAAGAAAGATAGCAGGAATTTGGACACTTATTATTCAAAAAATTTTTATTCAAAATTTGCCGACGTTTCGGAGAAGCATTTCTCCTTTCTCAATGCTGTGGGAAACAAGTAAAAATTAACGTTAACATTGAGACGAAAGCCATGACAAAGCACTCACCTTATTTTATTCTATTATTAAAGAAGAAATTTTTTGAATCGTCAAACATGAGAAAATAAGTTGGACATTCGCCAGATATTGTCATAAAATTGTTGTTCTAGAAAGATTTTTTGATGATTCAAAAAATTTCTTCTTAATAATAGAATAAAATAAGGTGAGTGCTTTGTCATGGCTTTCGTCTCCAATGTTAACTTTAATTTTTACTTGTTTCCCACAGCCTTGAGAAAGGAGAAATGCTTCTCCGAAACGTCGGCAAATTTTGAATAAAAATTTTTTGAATAATAAGTGTCCAAATTCCTGCTATCTTTCTTCAGATTGAT
The DNA here is from genome assembly GCA_013421045.1 of Propylea japonica. Taxonomy (NCBI): domain Eukaryota; kingdom Metazoa; phylum Arthropoda; class Insecta; order Coleoptera; family Coccinellidae; genus Propylea; species Propylea japonica. The sequence continues at coordinate 78,392,484 of CM024240.1, read as the reverse complement.
CCATTGGTTGACGTGGAATTCTTGATGATGCATTTATTGAAATATTATTTGGGCTGTTTCCATCATTTTTGTTTCTTGTATTCAACATTTCCAGCCGTTTTCAAGAAAACACTTGTAAACTTGCAACTTTCAAAAAAGGAACTTTCTTCACTATTGGAAAATGTATTTAATTTTTGACAGTTTTCAGAAAACAATAATTTATGACTTTGATCTATTTTTGATGGAATCAGTTGTCAAACAATTCAATTGATCTTTCTCAAGCTGAATCTTATTATTGCAGCCTTGATTGTTTTGAGATCAACAGACGGTTGACTATGGGATTTTCATTAACCGACATGAAAGCTGCCCACCTTCACTTCTACGTTTCAGTTTTTCTTCTTTTCAGTTTTTCTTCTTTTCATATTATGGAAGCTTTACCCCATACAATCCAAAAGTCTTTTTAAGTTATTAGTATTCTCTGATATAGGCACCCACGAGGTACCGACTTTTGTAATTAAAATTAATTTAAAGATTATATTACCTAAATATTCCTATCTCTAAAAAAACGAGAACACATCACATCTGAAGGAGAATTTCAATGTGGAAAAAATAAATGATGTTCAATTCGTTCAACTCAATTTGTTGAGCTTTTAGTCAGTTGAATCAAAAACTGAAAATAGTGATATGACTTCTTTCTCTCATTCAACGTAATACATGGGTTTTCTAGAGGAAATTGAAATAAATATATTGATAAAATATAATCGATAAGGCATGCCGAAACATAGGTGATACAATTAGTTTCGCTCAGTGTTTCTCTAGGTATAATATTGTTTGAAAGTTTTATTATGTGGAGGAAATTAACAGGAAAAAAGTCACGTCGTAAGATAGTTTTCAATGTGAGTTTTTCTAGCTTGTTGTCTTTTTTAGAATTGCCTTGATTCTCCCATTTTCCACAACATGTATATAAATTCATTAATGTCCCTTCTTCAATTTAGGTTATGAGTTGAATTCAGGCACGATGCTTCTCGTCCATGGTTGCCAAATTTATGCTTTCATATGAGATTTTTGAAAGTTATAGTGCGTTTACTTTTGTTTCATTTGACATAAAACGATGTTAGCGACATTTGAAAGAAGGCGACGTAAAAACGAAGTTCTCCTAATCACATTTAAAATGGGCACTACCTCAGTTGGCTTATTGCTGAATTTGTCGCCAGTCAGATCTTAAAGTTTTTCACGTATGAGTGATTTCACCATTACTTTTAAACATCTCAATTTTATTGCTATGAACATATAATAACACGTCTATTAATACGTTTTTGTGCAGCAGCCACTACAGAATATTTTTAATACAATTATCTTGAGTACGGTTATTTCTCTTTTCTTTAATTGGTAATGTGAGATTTTTCAATTTATAACTTATGTTTCAACTATTCCAGAATAAAATTGCATGCTGATATTCCTAGATTATATTCTAGTTTTCAACAATCGTATAACCACCTGTATATTGTTCATATAATTATGCTTCCCTATGTCTCCATTTTTTTGTAATATTTCAGAAAATTATGTCGTAGAATAATATATTCTGTTTTTATTTGGCCTCAGACCTTCAGCTATTAACCGATGCAGCCATAATGCCCACAGACCGATATATCCACAGAACATAATATTATAATGAAAACTCACTGAAGTAGAACAAAAAACTGTGATTTCCGCTTTTTCACCCAATCAGTGATATTTATTTTTTTTCCAGTCCTTGTGCCGGGAAGCCCCATTCAGCGATGAACCTGAAGCCATTCGGAACAGAGAATTGTGCGATTATACACAAAAAATAACCATCGAAATGGCAAAATCTGGCAACGTCTCCAGGCCGATTCGAATATATGCAGATGGGATCTACGACCTGTTCCATCAGGGCCATGCAAGGCAGTTGCTGCAGGCCAAAAACCTATTCCCAAACGTCTATCTCATAGTTGGAAGTGAGTAAAGGTTTTTTTCGATAATGTGTATGTATGTGTTTGTGTATGGCCATCTCTTGGCAGCTTGGCAGGTCTTCTTTATTGTCTAGAACAGTGGTTCTCAACCTTTTCACCACTGAAGACCACTTGTACCTTTCAGAATTCTTGGCGGACCACTTGGATATTAATTTATATTTCTCAATAATAGGTAAAATTAAATGAACACTGAAGTATTACTTATGAATTCATTATTAACAAAATAAAAAAATACACAGTGAAAGATAAAAGAAATATAGAAAAACAAAATGAAAAGTTATAGATAGCTCCAAATTAAGACGTTAATGACTCCGTTGGTCTTGCTTCTCACTTGAAAGTTTCTCAATATTTGGCTCGAAAGAAATTAACGCCAGTCTCATAGGAGCAATCAAATTTAGCAACCTATTTCTGTGTTTATTCTTGATAACACATGCTGTTGAGAATGCTGCCTATAAGTGGATAGGGAAGGAAGAAGTTCCAAAGCTTCTCCACTTAGCAGTGGACTTTTATCAAGTAATCCTATCCAAAAATTCCTTTTGTTCAGGCACGTTTGGTCGTCTGGTTCTGGTCAACACAATACTGCAAACGTTTTGAGTTAAAAAAAAATAGGCAGACGCATTAATTTACGTCTCAAGAGCCAAGATTTAAATTGATTATTGATGACTGTTCATTTCGCGGACCACATGAAAAAACGTTCCCGGACCACAGGTTGAGAATCAATACTCTAGAATCTAGAATATATGACCCCAACACAGAGAAGAACTAAATTGCTAACTATGAGACTTGGATCGCAATAGCTTTAGCAGGTTTACCACTGCACAGGTTATAAAGATGTATTAAATTCCAAATCCGAAATGTTAGGATCCAATAGTTTTAGCTCATATAGCCCGTTCACGAAAGTTTGAGCGCATAGTAGGCGTTTGTTTATTTATTTGAAGTTGACAGTATTTGCTGTCTTAACGTAAAATAAAGTCAACGTTTCCGAATGTACCCGGCCTCGTCCGACGAGCTTGCTAGTTACCAGAGTACTCTATGCAATATTGACAACATTGCGTATCAATCTGACAAGAAAATAAACAACATAACCTAAAATTTCAATACACACAGTGGAATATGCCAAATTTCCATGGCAAACCGACGGCTCAAACTTTCGCGAACGAACTATACATGTTGTTAAACAATATTTTTGTTCTGACGTGTCTTTTAAGAGGGCTGAAAACAGATCTTGGTGAAGACTCTCGTTGATTGTTTTCCAGTAAAAACCAATAATTGTTTCCACAAGAAACCACAAAAGTTCCACCTCTGTTGGGGTCATGCAAAAAAATGTCTGCTTTTATAAAATAGGACTCTCTTGGGATCATGCTCCGAATGACTCTCGTGCTAAAAAAGGAGTTTGATGAAAAATAACGAAATCACGAACCGCGAATATTGTTGTAGAACTTTACATTCAGTAGATTTGAACTCAATTTTTGATGGCCAATAAGTTCATTTTTATTTTCTTTGCAATTTTAATTGAGCATCAAAATTTTAATTTCAACCTACATAAACTGCCAATGAATATATTTTAATGGAAATATTTTATTCATGTGAAAAGTAAAGTTCAACTTAAATCACACCATACTTTATGAATTTATTATCTTGATTTCAAGCGAATTATTGAAAAAGTATGGAATGAATAAATGATATTCTACTGGAGTCAGTGATTCATTGAGTATCATCTTCTGATTTTTCTACCGTGACTAAATCAAATATAAGATCAAAAGTTCATTCCTGTCTTATCTTTTAGGAATTCCACGAGTCTGAACGGTTATTATAATATTATTCAATTAATGGATTTTAAGCAGAAACCCCTTGACCTTAAATTTCTTGGTGTTCCGACGTTGCTTATCAAATTTAACAATGAGTCGAATACAATAAGATGTGAACCAGGATTTATGATAGATGATTTGAAATTTAATTAAATAAGGACCAATTAATGCCAATAATGGGAAGAAAGGGATACTTATTTTTTACTGGCTGATTTAATTATTGGCAATGATTGTATTATATGTAGTTCAATCGAATTATTTCGATCAATGAGTCTGTATCTCAACCATCTAATAGTCGTAATATTATACTTTTTTTCATTTTTGATGCTCATTTTATGGATGGCTAATTCCTGTTATTAACCTCGATGCTAGCCAAACGTTATTGGTGTTGATTTCACAATATCTTCAAATTATTCGTTTCGCGGAAAATATTTTTTGAGAAAAGCCCCAAACAGGAGCTTTTGAGCGCTCGTTCTATGGTGGAGCAATAAGACTTCTACGTCAAAATTTTATATGGGATTTGAAATTGATACCAAATATATAAATTCAGAATCTCAGCACAATCGAAACTATATTCTGGAAATTATTCAAAAAATGAAATATTATGTAATTTACTCAAATCGGATTTCCTGTTATGGAAATACAGGGTCTCTATAAATGATTGTATATAACAGCGGAGTTGGCTTTGGATTATTCTCATTTTGCCGCTTCCTATGCGAACCACAGAATTCTGTGATCATGCTATGCTCTGATCGGTTAGTGATTGGTATTCTGTAGCGGCAAAGTAATCCACAGCCAACTGCGCTGTTACAATCATTTTTTTAAGACCCTGTATAAGATTCTTCTTTTCAATATTCCAGATGAATTTTCTATGGTTCTCTTAACACTAGGGCCACAAAATTCTGCATGAACATTTTAGTGTATCAATCTAAATAAATCGGATATTTTTTTTAAGAAAATATGAAGTTTCTAATTTTCAATATTCCAATTGAATTTTCTTTGGTTCTGTTTACACTATGGCTATAAAATTTTGCATGAAGCTCATTATGAGCATCTTGCATAAGGCAACATTTCATTTCGATGGGCTTCCTTTTGTCTGAGATATTGAGGAACAGAAATTTTGAATGGCCATATTTTATGGAACACCCTGTACGATTAAGCTGGTTAATGAAATTAACGGTGCCATTTGGGGACTGAACTCACCTTGAAAATTTGAAGTCTCTAGGACAATCCCTTCGAAAGTTATTGTGCTAACGGCCAGACGGACGGCCCCACGGACAGAATTGAATTTGACCACGAATTCATCATAAGGGAGTTGAACCCTATCGTTTGAAACCATTTTCGACTTTACAGACAGTTGGCAAAACGATATAACACTCGTTTAAGAAGAACGGGCTCTCGAAAACTTTGCGAAGGAGTTTACATTCCTTGACAAAATATAGCTCTAGTATTGTAACCTACAAAAGACCTCAGAAGCCACAGTGCAATCGACCACATTCCAATCAATCAATATACAATTTGTATCTTCTTTCTGAGTCATGGGATACCAAACTCGGTACTGCCCGGGCACTTTTTTTTGTGTTTTTGTTCCCATAACTGATATTTTCTTTTGTTTCAGTCTGTAGCGACAAATTGACGCACCAAGAGAAAGGTAGAACGGTGATGAGCGAAGGCGAGCGATACGAAGCCGTGCGACACTGCAGGTACGTGGACGAGATAGTCAGGGACGCGCCCTGGGAGGTGGACGAGGTCTTCGTGGCCAAGCACAAGATCGACTTCATAGCCCACGACGACATCCCTTACGGTACGGACGACAGCAATGACATATACGCCCCCTGGAAGGCGAAGGGCATGTTTGTCGCCACCCAGAGGACGGAGGGCGTTTCGACGTCTGACGTCGTCGCCAGGATAGTCAGGGATTACGACATATACGTAAGGAGGAACCTGGCCAGGGGATACACGGCGAAAGAGCTCAACATTAGCTATTTGAGCGAGAAGAAAATTAGGTAAATACGAGAAGAATGGAATTAGGGAATAATATCAATCGATTAAAATCGACCAGTATTAAACTCAAACTTCAGAGCTAATCTCGTCAACGTTCAAAGAACATGCAAGGTTGTGATCATATTGTGTTTATACAGAGAACTGAGCGCCAAATCTAAATATGGGCATTGTATAAGGGTATCCTTATACAATGATATAGGTTACTAGAATGTCTCTATAGGCGTTTTCGGATACTTACTCGGGTTAACTCGATCCCTAACCTTCGCGTTCGTTTACCTAACCCGAACATCCATTCCGTGCTCGGAGAGTACGGTGCTATTACCTCGATCACCGACTTAGGTTGATATAACGTAACCCTATACGAGAGCAGAGTCACCGCATGCGCACAGCAGTTCAATTTTGTATTTGAAAAAGTCGGGAATAAATCTTCTACTCTTTTCTTTGTAATTTCATATATTCTATTCCAAAAAATTATGGAAAGAGGAGAATTTGGCTCTGTGTAAAATATGTGGTTCCATGAGCCGAGAAAATAATGTGAAACAACCTTCTTCATAATTTTGTAGGCAGATCTTTCTGCATTGAAGCTAAAGCCTTCGTTACTTCTTAACATGAGTACTCAAAGATAACGTTGAACATGCGAGGGCACGCTAGAAATTATAAGAAAGATTTTACAGAAGCCAATAAATCCAAGCCAAGCTAGAGACAATCAGTAAATAAACTGGAACTGAATAAATAAATTCTACTTCTTCAACATAGGTTCTCAAAAATAATATTAAACATGGAAGGGCACACCAGAAACTATAAGAAATATTTTACAAAAGCCATAATTAGACAATCCGAATACAGACTGGGACTGAAAGAATAAATTCATAAAATATTCGTTTCTTGTTTGAGAAAAAACAAGTGTATTGTTAGTTTATTAGTTTTCAGCGAATAACAAGAGTTGGAATATTAAGAATATTCGGTTTACAAAGTGATAGTCGACGAGAAAGGTTTGGAGGGCTCCAGGCAGACTAGAGCGACTCAATTACGCCCGGGAAGTTGTGCCCTTTCAAGGCGGATTAATGATGTGATCATTACACAGTTGACAAGACAAGTGTAGGACCATTTTTTCTTCGGAAATTGAATTGAATGAGTATAACTGGGAAAGTGCCCACACTAGGTATCCTACATTTTTGGAGTTCAACGTCCAAAAACTTGATTACATTCTATTTATATATACAGTGGAACTTCCTTAAAACGAATGTGCAAAATCCGCAAAAAAATTCGTTATAATGAAAATTTTGTTATATAAAAAATGTATAGTAGGCAATCTCGCGGTCGACTTCACTGATAAATTTAAGTTTTTCATTCAAACTTAAGCACTTCCTTTTAGACATTTCCGCACAACTTTCACACAAGCGTAATGCTAAGATTGAAACCAAACAGCCAAGGGTGTATTTAAAACTGTTTTAGAAGGATCTCTCTGCCCATCGTAATGATTCAGTTCAAGGTTGGGATTTATTACGTACGCCCGGAAAAATTTCTGAAAAAACACACCCTCATACCTTCTTACCGATACCCATTCAAAGAGTGATGTTCTTTGAATATTTCGTTATAGAGAGAATTTACTTGGTTTTAGAGGGTGTTTTCAATATGGAATTTGAATTCAAGGTGCAATGTCTTTTTCGAAATTCGTTTATACAGAGGAATTCGTTGTATAGACGTTCGTTATAGGGAAGTTCCACTGTATATATCCGCTCTGCAGCGTTCTACGCACTGTGTGTAACAATTTTATTTTATTTTTCAGATTGCAAAATAAAATGCACGAATTGAAAGACAAAGGACGTAAAGTAATCGACACCATTGGAGAACGTAAAGATGACATGATAGCAAAATGGGAAGAAAAATCCAGGGATTTCATCGAGAGTTTCCTCCTTTTGTTCGGAAAAGAACGACTCACCTCCATCTGGAACGAATCCAAAGACAAAATCATGAACGCTCTCAGTCCTCCCAGTTCTCCTCCCGGATCTCCCTCCTCCAGCAACGGTGAGCTGGACACCCTGGACGATGACACCCCCCCAAGAAAGAATCCCAGATTCGAAGCTGCCCGAAGTACATCTAGTCTCAACGAATATTATACAAACGATTATAGTGATGAAGATGAGGAATATGTCACTCCTGCAGGATCAGTTAAACATTGATTTGCGCGGTTTACCTAGTTAAACTTACCATGCAAGGTATTCGACTGTTGATGCGATTGTTGTATATGTCTTACGTTTTTTAAATATACAAATTTATTTATTTATTTTCAAATATAAATTATTCATATTGTTGGAGTTGGTAGTGATTGGAAAATTTTGAATTTAAAGTTGTTGAGTATTGTTGATAGGTCAAAGTGAATAACGGTGGATGATGAAAGCTTGATTCTTCTATTTAGAATGTGTATTTTGAGCGGATGTTGTTTTTTCTGATTGAGATTCAGAGGTTGGTTTGTGAAAATCTTGTTGATGGAAATGTGCCTTGAAAAGTTTATCGACAACCCGGTGGTTGTTAGATCTCTCCAATAACGTTGGCAGCACTTTATCTTACATTTATGTTCGAATAATTCTAAATAAATATTTTTTACCTAACTGCACTTGTTCCTATATTAGTCATTTTCGATTTAATTCGAGCTCCATATACATCGGGAACATACAATATTCAATGCATTGGATAGAGAACTTACCCGTTCAGTTGAACAGTGATAGATTCAAAAGAATACATGTTTCCAAAGAAATTAATGAGATCAACTGCGAATAATCTTTCTCTTATCGTTTGGAGTGGCCTAATTGGAACAGTATGGTAGGCAACCTAAAGTACTTGAATCGAGTATTATGGAATAAATACTATACAGGATGTCCCGGAAAATGTGGGAAATCTCTAGCATTCAGATAGAACGTAAAAAATAAGATGACAAGTCCCATAATTTTTCTTGAGGCCCTCCCTACGAAGATACGACCTACTAAAGGACGCCACTGGAAACTCATTTTAGTGGAATAAATTTCAATTACTTAATTCTTTCATTATTTTTTTTTCAAAAACGGTTCATTTTATCGACACTGAACAAGAGTACCTTTTCTTTAGCTTAATGTTCAAGGTATCCAATTTTTTTTTTAACAACTTATACAAGGTGTTAAAAATGTAAGCATTAAAATGTACAACCCAGTCCGCCCCTGGTAAACTGAACAAGCTAATTGAAATTTGAGTGCGGTTTTTCAAGAGGTCCTTGATACTATTAATCATATCAAATTGTCATCTAATTATATCGCGTAGTTTGAAACTTACCTATTTCACTAAAATGGATTTCCAGTGGCGTCATTTAGTAGATCGTATCTTCGTAGGGAGAGTCGCTAGGAAAAAATGATGGGAACTTGTCATCTTAATTTTTTATGTTCTATCTGAATCCGAGAGATTTTCCGGGACACCCTGTATATAACATACCTTATTTGAGAAAAATAACGAAATTATTCCCATTCATTTCGCCAAAAACTAATAGTCCGGTCTATTAGACCAAAAAATGAGAGTGAAGTTATATAAAGTCCAACAAGCTGAATTTCAGTGAAATTGTTCAAAATATAATTATAAACAATGTCTAGAAGTTCCTCATCATTCCCTGTAAGGAAAAAATTTAATTCAAGGTCAAAGGTCAAAAAAAATGAGTTTTCACGATTTTCAGCAAAACAGTAAGTTTTATCATGAAAGTACCTCAGAAAAAAATTGAAGATCATAAAATTATCTATAAAAAATGTATCAGTACTTTTTTTCTTACGAGCCACGTTTCTGAGATATAACGATTCAAAAAGTTATAACTACGCGCTAAGTACACTACATCATAGGTGGCGTGGAAACGTGTGCATATTATGACGATAACGACTTTTATAAACTTTTTGAATCGTTATATCTCAGAAACGGTGGCTCGTAAGAAACAAAGTATTGATACATTTTTATAGATAATTTATGATCTACAATTTTTGTCTAGGGTACTTTTATGATAAAACTTACCGTTTGCTGAAAATCGCGAAAAACTCATTTTTTTTTACCTTTGACCTTGAATTATTTTTTCCTTACAGGGAATGATGGGGAACTTTTAGACATTGTTTATAATTATGTTTTGATCAACTTCACAGAAATTCAGCTTGTTGGGACTTTATGTAACTTCGAATGTCTAAATAGACCGGACTATAAGCACGTAAATTTTCTTATAGATCTCTCTTTCATGCATGAGTGAGTAGTTTCTGATGTGAATTTCAAACTGGTGTAAAATTTTTCGAATATTAAGCATTTTGGGTTTTCATATGAAGGAGACAATAAGAGTGGTGTATACTCAGTACTTGAATATGATAAATTTAATATTCATATGAATTTATCATCCAGAACAATCAAGTTTTCTTTATTAGCTCAGAAGAATCTCTCTATCCTTCAATGGGTACTCTCGAACATTCAATTGAAATAATTTTTTGTTCAACAACAGATTCTTCGATAAAACCATATAGAGTCAATCGAAAGGCCATTTAAAAATAGACCTTTTCAAGAAGTAATTGATCAGTTACCCAAGCTACTTCCAAAGCTCAAATTGACAAATAAAGCATTCAATTCATGTCAACAATTGTCACAGATTACTTGGGTTATTGATCAAGTATGTTTCCGAAAAGGAAGTGGTCTGCGTAACTTACATAACCTAATATTTTTAAATCAAAATATGGAACGAAACAAAAAATCGTCTAGAAAGAAATTAAACTCGAATATTACTGGTGTAAAACATTTTAAAATCATTTCTTGATGATTCAAGAGCCATTATTGAGACGTTCACCATAGATGATCTATTTCGTGTAACTTGTACCTCTTTAATGATGATAAACCTCAACTTTGAAAACAACAACGTATTGCAAATTAGAAGAAATATAGCATTTCATGTCAGGTTCTAATTGTCTTATATAACACCAATCTCAACGTACAGTTATAGTGCCAATATTGTTTAATCATTATTATTCACCAAGAATTTTGGCAATGAATTTAAAGTTCTTGTTATTTTATATATAACGTTCATAAGTATGTACTTATATACAACATCTAAAATTTCTAAATTAAGAAATTTACATAATATAGTATGCAGTTGTATTTAACTGAAATAGTAATGCCTGAATGACATTCGATCTGATATTGGAAAAGAAATTTCTTTGTCCGAATTATAATAAAATTGAAAAATTCCTGCTGTTATAACCTTTTTTTCAATGAACCTCGGGGAGGTGATAGTTCTTCAATATCTAAATATTTTAGATCTACTCATTTTTACACTTTTCATATATACACTTGTTTATACATTTTTCCTCTTAGCACATTTTTTTGAAATTCAACGTTAAGGTGCTGAAAGATCTACATATATATGGAAATAGTAAATGGCATGTGCACATTTAGATTTGAGAATGTATAAATTTTGCCAAAAAAAACTTTATAAGATGTGAATATTTGTTTATCAAGTCATTTTAATAAAGGTTTTATTGACATTCTGTGTAATGATTACTCTGATGAGTATTATATCAAAAACAAAGTTCGACAAACAATATGTAAATCTAGAATTATTTCTACCCTATCCTGAAATAGAGTTTCAAAGCATCTTAAATAAGAAAAATATTTCATCTAAAATGTTTTAACATCTTAATTTTATCTGAAGAAATAAAAAGTTTTTGAATCAATCTAGTGCCCATTGAAAATTCTGTGACTTCACAATTCTTTTTGTATAAATTTATTATTCCATCATATTATTCAATGCTAATTTTATAAAATGAGTTTCAATTAAATGGGTAGGTATTATTACCACATGAAACAAAAAATCTCATAAAATGAGTATGAATTAATTGAAGAAGAAGGTATTACTACAAACAAAAATTCAAATTTGGAGCGGGTATTTTTGTAGGGAGGCGCGACATTTAGTTGAATATCGATGTAACATTTCATTTGAACTAAGCAGTCTTCAAATTCTTTCATGGAACGTTGTTAATTTGAAATAACATACACTTACGGAAAACTCGATGAAAAGCTCATGTCAAACGAATTTCAAAAATAGCCGTTGTTTGACGTTAGTGTCATTCCCGTAATTAATTTCGAGCTCGTTGGCGCAATCTGACTCACTGAACCCGCGCTTGAATGGTCCTAGTTTCATGAAAGATTCTATGACGTTACTATCGCTTCTTCTCTCTCGTTTATTAGTTTCCTATTTGGGTATTGTTTGTTTGAATTGTTTGCGTTCTCTTGGATCTTGTGAGGAAATCTAAAGGCGGGATAGATATTACTGGGATTTCTTTTAGCCTTTTCCTACCTGTCGCGACGGTTTAAAAAAGTTAATCCAGCCAATCACAGACAGTTGTTCAACTTCAAAGTTACTATGGTGCATTTTCTTACCAAACAAAGTAAAAATACAAAAATACGAATCTTAAATCTAAACATGTCAAGAACTATTGTGAAATTAATGCGAAGTGTTCAATTAAAGTGATATGTTTTATTGTTGTCGTCAATTTTATACAGTTTTGTATTATTTTTATGGATGTTATAACCAATAATCCTGTGGTGAAAATGGACGAAATCAACATCGTTCGTCAGAATAATCTAGTACCGCCAAAATTCAACCTGCAGCTGTCGAATCTAATGGTGATGAATTAAGCAAATGTGATAGTAAGTAGAACAATTTGATGATTACTATTTTATTAGGAATTTTCGGGAAGTAGGGTTATGTTGTCACCATTCAAGGTTGAAGTAACTGAAATCTGAGGACTATCCCATTCGATTTTTATGGGATCTGTTATGAACGTGAGATAACGTTGAAACTATGTTTTCAGATGCGTCCTCATATCAACGAATATGTTTCGTTGGCGATATTGCTTTCAACGATGATCTACGAAGAGTTGCAGAACATTACAACTGCCAATTGTGTTGCATCTGAAACAGGTCGAGATTTGCTCAAGAACCAACTGCAGTACAATATTTGTGATAGATAAGTTCAAAGGCACTACTTTTAGTAATATACAAAGCTAAGCAACCTATATTAGGACACCTGCTTTACAGCAGTTGGTTTCAAGAAATGAACCTCTTCCGAATAATAAAACTAGGCCTTTATATAATCTTGCAATGTCTGGAGTCGTTGTGTGTTTCACAGGATTAGAAATAAAGATGATTTGGTAAGTTATTGTTGTGGGCTGGGTTACACTTGAACTAAATCGCTGTGTTTTTAGGCTAGATGGGTTCCTTTAATACATCACATGGGTGGTTCCATTCGGAAAGAAATGTCTGCTAAGGTTACTCATTTGATAGCTTATACTTGGGGGGACAAAAGTATCAGTATGCTGCTACATTTAAAGTACCAGTGCTCAATCAGAGTTGGGTCTTAGATGCTGGGAACAGAAATTAGACCTCGACTTTTCTGCTACAAATGATACTTTTCTTGTGAGTAAAAGCCTCATCTATAAATATTTAAATAATTTTGTTTGTAGTAAGTTTATCTCATTCATAGGATACTAACGTTTCTATAGTTAGTCAGTTTTAGTCACTGTTTTTCAAGACATCAGCAAACAGTTTGATGTTTTCCACTCTTCGAAAATATAAAAAATGAAATTAAGTTTTCATCTGGTTATTACAATTATAGTCCGTTCACGAAAGGTGAGCCATATGTTGGCCATGGAAATTTGGCATATTCTACTGTGTTATATTAAAATTTTAGGTTATGTTGTTTATTTTCTTGTCAGATTGATAACAATGTTGTCAAATACATAGAGTTTCTGATAACTCGCAAGCCGTCAGACGAGGCCGGGTTACATTTGGCAACGTTGTCTTTATTTTACGTTATGACAGCAAATACTGCCAACTGAGATAAATAAACAAACGGCCTACTATGCTCTCAAACTTTCATGAACGGACTATATGTGATTTACTCTCTAACTTTGTTTCATATAGAGATACAATTAATTTAAAAAATTTATTCAATTCTCTTTTTTTTAAATGATTTCTCATTATCAATATTTTTAGGTTGGTATATTTCAAATGGAAAAGATTGTAGATTTTGCCCTTTTGGTGACTTTTCTTCAAGAATTTGCTGGTATGAATTTCACATTGAAAGCATACTATAATCAAAGAATAAAAAAGAATTTTGCTGTAATGTAGAACAGTGGTATAGTACATTCACGAAGGGTTGAGCCGTCAGTTGGCCATGGAAATTTGGCATATTCCACTGTGTATATTGAAATTT
>CM024240.1:78279391-78378345 GCA_013421045.1 Propylea japonica | reverse complement strand
AATTTCAATGCGTTCTTGAAGCCTGTATCGTTCCATTTTTTGAATGGCGTAGCTTCTACTGTCAAATAACAAAAAAAATGACAGCTTCAAACGTGACATCTGCCGAAATAGCGGGCTATTCAAAATAACACCTCTTATTAGAAAATCTTTTATAATTATGAAAATTTTTCATTCTCTCATGATAATTTTTTTTTGAACATTTGTTAAATTTCCTTCATCATATGCATCATTAAAATTTTCTCAAATTTCTCATAAACTCGAACATGTAACAAACATTCAATTCACACAACAAACAATAACAATTAATTCCTCTATTCGCACCGAGAAAATACTGTCAAGTTCATTGAAATAAAAATACTCAATTAAAAGAAGTGATTCTTATATTCAGTCAGAAAAGCTGGCCGTAAAAAAAACTAATATATTGTGGAACATCACACAATTGTGGATAGTAAAAAGTAAAACTGTAATGAAACATTTGTAATTATTTTAAAATGACAATGATAATAAGGATACGAAAGGGAAACAAATCAGATACCTACTTCATTTCCATATCTAATCATGGAAGATTTTCATTTTCTCCATAATCAGTTAAGTTTCCGTCCTTTTTTCCATCATATATGCATTATTAAAATTTCGCAAATAGCACATAAACTCCAAACATGTAACAAAACATTCAATTAACACAAAAAGCAATACAATTCCTCATTCGCAACCGAGAAAATACCTGTCACGTTTCCAAGAAATAATAATAATACTCAATTAAAACAGTGATTCTTACATTCGGCCAATAAAGCTGACCGAGAAGAAGCGGGACTGGAGCCATGGATGAAATGAAGACCACCCGACGTGCTTTGGCTCAGTCGGTAATGTGTATCTAATTGAAATGGCTCTTCGTCCCACAAAAAGCCACAGGCCATAAAGTTGAGTTTACTGGCTTGTAGTTCGTTACAAGAAATCCTGGGGAGATAGATAAGGCATGGATCCTCTCGGAGCATAGCATCTTTTTCTGCGATTAATGACAAGCTTACCTACGTTTTATGCATGCCTAAGCGGAGGTCAGAAGTGTACTCAACTTTTATGGTGTGGGAGAATAAACTGAATTCACTTATTCTCACACCATTACACAAATTTAAACCGTGAAATGGTAGATTTGAGACTTCAACACGTAAGACGAATTGGTAAATATCCTATAGATGAGTCCATAGTTCCTAATACTTCTCATAAAACGTGAAATTAAATAAACTGCAAATGAAAAACACATAAATCCGAAGATTTTACAAGTTTTGTCTGAAGAAAGTGTCTGATATAGACACCGAAACATTACATTATCCTTTTCATTTATTTCCTTTTTTAGTTTTACTGTTAGGCAACAATTTTTTCGAATCCAATTTGCTTCTGACAAATGGATGCAAAGATTTTCGCAGGAGCACTTCATCTTAAATAAATTTTTTTTGATTATTGCTGTGTCAGAGACTGGGATAAAAACCTAAAAGTTTTTTATTTGTTCTCATTTGTAAACGTCAGGTTCCAAAAACACAATATAATCAAGGAAGTTTATTTTATCAAGTCACTAACTTGTAAAATTGACAGTTAACTTGTAAAATTTTTACAAGTTAGTAGTATTATTTACATTGAAAGTTGTCAAGTACTTGCTTCGAATTTCATTTATCCTTCTAATCTCAGAGTTCCTGGAACAAAAGTATTTCTCTATAAAGTTCTCATTCTCAAACTATTCAAAAACGATTTCGTACTTTGTTTTATTCGTATCTATTTGTTTTCTTTTTCACTTACTTGCTTCTAATTTCATTCATCCTCTAATTTCATCATTCCTGGAACGAATGTTTTTAGTAATAAACGTTATAAAAGTATTTAAAAAAGATATTCATACCTTGTTTCATTTGGATCTGGCCTTTTTTCGTCAGAAATTAGCAATATTCTCGAAAGACTTCCCTATCGTAAAGCCACTGACAGTTGTCATAATTTTCCGATGTCATAAATAATCATAAATAGCTTACGACATTTGCGACAAATTATTGAGATTTTTTTGGAATATTATCTCCCTTTTTACAAACGAGAACCAATAAATATAAAAACATACACGCAAGGTAACGGGTTTTACTGGCTCAAGGAGGTAACTGACTCGCCTGCGGCTCGTCAATTATATCCTCCATTCGCCAGTAAAAACCCTCTTACCTTGCTAGTAATGTTATATACTATTTTCTACAAACGTCAAAAAATGACAAGGTTTCGCGCATTAGCAAGAATATGCGAAGTGACCCTTTTTTTCATTTCCTTTGTTACTATGACACCGTGCGCGAAGTAGTGTGCGAATACTTACTTCGCACACTGCATGTAAACTATATGGGATTTTTATATTTTAACTTGGTAAATTTCTTGAAATCCACGTTTTCTTTAACATTGAGTGTTTCTTTCAACATAGAATATATTGCCCATAGTTATAATACCTAATTACTTGATTTGGAAAAACAGTTCAAACCAGTTCAATATTTTTTTTCATATTAAGCTAAGCGTTTGTAGAAAAAATTTTGTTTGCATCTCTCATGCGCGAAATACTTTGGTGATCTCGACTATTTTTTTTAACTCGGCTGCGCCTCGTTAAAAAAATCAGTTCTCGATCACCAAAGTAGCATTTCGCGCACTAGATACAAAATAACTATTACAAGGTGACATTTTTGGTTGAAGCCTTGAACTGCATTGGGGAATCTCATGTTATCACGTTATTTCGTATGGGTAATTTAGAAGATTTCAACAACATTTATTAATTTAGGGTAAAGCAATAGTAAACTTATATACAGGTTTGGAATTCACCCTGAAACATACGATATACAATGCATCAGATAGAGAATTCTTCCCTCCAGTTGCACAGATGAATAGTCGAGACAATCACTTGCTGTAACAAACTGAGTTCAGTTGTCTTACTTCTTTATTCTAGTCTTGTCTCTCTCTTATCGTTTAGAGGAGCGTAATTCTTTAGTATGGTAGGCAACAGTAATACTTGAATCGAGTATTGCGGGCACCTGACAAATAAAAATTCTATACGTGTAGTTCGGGTTCCCTACCATACTGCGATAAGAGAGAGACGAGACTAGATTATCGCAGTAAGACAGTTGAATTCATTCAGTTATCGCACTTCATTATCTCGCCTATTCATCTGTGCAACTGTAGGGAAGAATTCTCTGTCTGATGCCTTGTATATCGTATGTCTCGATGTGAATTTCCAAATCGGTATATCATCTTATATATAAATAATACTCTGTCTAAGAGAGCCTAGCTTCAACAACAGCAAATATTCAAAGAAGCAAATGATATTAAGTAAAATGTATGAATGTTCTTAGGATCTTTGTTAAAATTATTATCTTTCCCAATAGAAAAGAGCGCATATTCTTTTCTGACTTTGCAATTCTTTTTTTAATCTACTTCTCATAAGACCTTCTATAGTCACAGGTTTGTTTGAATGAGCCTCTGAAGCATGGTATCTTTTTTCTGCGATTATTGACAAGGTTGCGTTTTATGCATGCCTAAACGGAGGTCAGAAGTGTACTCAATTTTTAGACTGTGGGAGAATAAGTAATTCACCTATTCTAACACAATTACACAAATTGAAACTGCGAAATTTGAGATTTTGAATAGCCTGGTTGGGACTATAGTTCCTGTAGATTCACATAAAACAAGTAGCTTTAGATCTAGGTCCAGATTATTTTTTAAGATTTTCAACAAACTTTCGAAAAAGCACTGATATCAATCGGTTAATTTTTCGCCTTCGTATTGGAAATTAAAATTGATATTACGAGAGGAATTATTTTTTCATTTTACATCGGATGTCAAAATTATGCAACAAATTCATTTTCTCAGAAATAGGTCAATTTTTGTTATACTTCCACTAAAGTTTATGCATTTTTGTGAAGCATGTTTGTTTGTATTCTTCTTGTATGGTGTGGAAGAAATCACTCATAAGTCCTCTGCACAACCGCCAACTGAGAAATTTGAGATTTTCGTGCAAGATCAGAAACTTTTACATGTAAGACAAATTGGTAGATAGCTAAAATTAGACCATATTTTCTTGTTACTTCGCATAAAACCTGGAACTCAAATTCAAACTTTGAACCGCCTCTGGAAGTTTCATGTTAACCTGTAATATGGATTTTCAACAACAAATATTCAAAGAAGCACTGACATGAAGTTTGTTCGTTTTGCTCGCTTTATTATGTTGGAAATCAAGTATGAATCTTATGAAAACTCTGCCGCACTGCTTTAATTCTACGAAACTTCCTGGAATATAGTTAAAATTATCTGTTCGTGATTCAGCTAGAAAAATTTAATTTTGAAGGTGAGACTGAACAGGTAAGTGAATGCATAATTGTATAGAATGCAAAGGATTTCAAGAAAAACATCTATGGATGACTTCGGTACTTCGATATACAGGATGTTTGACAAATTTCTCGTATTTTGTTTCGCTCCTGATTTTTTCGATCTATTTGAAAATTTATATTCCGTTTCAAGTCATTAGTTTCGATGAAAAAAGTACAGCGGAACTTCCCTATAACGAAAGCGCTAAATCCGCAAAAAATTCGTTATGAAGAAATTTCGTTATACAGAAATATTTTAGTTTTTTTTCATGATCCTCCATTCCTCCCACTAACTTATTGATGTTTTTCAAGAAAAACTAACACTAGTATTTATTCACAATTACGTAACTTTACAATCTTTATATGAGTTAATGTTTCGATTACTTTTTATTTTAGTTCTTCCGACGAAGAGAAAATATATTTCTCGGAAGCTCGAGCAAAGAAAAAAGAGTTTGATTTAAAACATTGCTGCTATTCCCATTATTAAAACTTAAATAGAAAATTTGTTTCTATAGTCGGCAATGTCCGCGTCGACTTCACTGATAAATTTAAGTTTATCATTCGATCTTGAGCGCCTCCTTTTAGACATTTTCGCACAACTTTCACACTAGCGTAATGGTTAGATTGAAACCAAACCGGGGTGTATTTGAAACTGTTTCAGAGGATCTCTCTGCCCTCCGCAATGATTTAGTTTAAGGTCGTATTTATTACGTACGTCCAGAAAAATTTCGGAAAACCCACCCTTATGCCTACTTACCAATACCCATTCAAAGAGTGATGTTCTTCGAATATTTCGTTATAGAGAGAATTTCTACTTCGTTTTAGACGGTGTTCTTAACATGGAATTTGGATTCAAGGTGAAATGTCTTGTACGAAATTCGTTATACAGGGAAATTCGTTATACAGACGTTCGTTATAGGGAGGTTCTACTGTATTAAAATTAATGGAAAATCAGGTTTGGGCTCATTTCTGGTGAGTTGATTCCGATCAAATTTCTAAGTTCTGTTTCATTGAGAGTTGAGACTAAGAACTTTCACCTGATAATGGATTTCCAATCAAATCGATCAATAATTTAAGGAGTTATGGCAAAACTAAAATTAGGGAGATTTGGATAAACTCCCTTTATATCAGAAACGGAGTACTTAATGCAACAATATAGGCTCAATGCCCTCTTTTTACGGTTTTTCATTTGTCTGTTTACAAGTGAAACACCCTGTATTTCCAAAAATGAATCTCAAAAGCACCACAAGTCTCTTAAGAACAATTAACAGTCTTTTTGTTTACTGAGCAACATAATAAAATACTTTCTATTCGATAATAAAATTTGGTATATCCTACTTGCTTGAAAGCTTAAAAAAACAATAGCATTCCATGCCAATGCAAAAAGTTACAATCTGAATAAAGCACAATGTGAATCGTGGCCAGAATTAGGGGTTTTAAATTGACGAAAATGACGGAACCTAACAATTATAAAGGTAAATTAAGGAATCCACATGTATTTTGTTAGATAAAGTTAGATAAGTCTATTGTTCTGTTGGAATAGATCGTATTTGGATAGATTTATTGAAGAAAGAAATGACATCAGGAAATTTCAAAATTAAATAAATCAACATCACTATCATAGATTATAGAGTATATCCTACTTGCTTACGACAATATTCAGGCGCTCACGTTACTAAAAACAAGCGCTCAAGCTACACATCAATATCCAATACAGTCAAAACAAGGGCCCATAAAAATATTACCATCTAGAGGCGTGGTCATCCGATAAAGACCTTTTAATTTAATGATACACCTTTTATAAAAGCCATTACACTTCCAATCTGGCTAGAAATCTCGTTTCAGAACTATGCTAGGCTAATATCCAGGATATTTCATTACATGATCACGCTGCGTTCGGCAAGATAAGGCACGGGCTAATCTAACAACGGTTTCAATGGTTTTATACTAGTCATCCTATGCAGACTCATCGAGGGTTAAATCTAATTTTTTATGAGATGTTCACCTGGACTGAGATTGTATGCGATCAGATCAGATGAAAGGACCTATTCAAGCGTTTGGCGGTTCAAAAAACGCGAGGAATTAATGAGAATTTAGTTATAGTCTGTTTTTACCTTCACAAACTTCATTACTTATTCATTTTTACATGAGGCGAAATTATTGAATTATTATTTGCGCTTTTCTATCATTTTTGCATCTTGTATTCGCCTTTTCTGCCAGCATTCGCCAGGGGAACTTGTAACTTTCAGAAAAGCAACTTTCGTCCCTTTTGAAAATGTTTGTCATTTTTGACAGTTCTCAGATTACAATCATCAATGTAGGTAATAATTGTCAAGCTATTCATTCGTTCTACTTAAACGAATGCTATATGGTTTTGTCGAATTTTGATCCGAAGATGGTCTCAAACGATGGGGTGAGACTCCCTGATGATGACGAATTCGTGGTCAAATTCAATTCTGTCCGTGGGGCCGTCCGGCGTTAGCACAATAACTTTCGAAGAGATTGTCCTAGAGTCTTGAAAATTTCAGGGTGAGTTCGGTTTCCGAATGGCTGGGTTAAGTCCGTTAACCAGCCAAATCGTACAGAGTGTTCCATGAAACATGGCTATTCAGAATTCTAGTTCCTCAATATCTCAAACAAAACGAAACTCATAGAACTGAAATGTTGCGGACATATGCAAAATGCTCATAATAAGCATCATGCTAAATATTGTGACCATAGTGTAAACAGAATCATAGAAAATTCAATTGGAATATTGAAAAGAAGAAACTTCATTTCCATAAAAAAATATCCGATTCGAATAAAATTTATTTTATAAATAAAGATTGATACACTGAGAGTTCATATTAAATTTCGGGGCCATTGTGAAAACAGAACCATAGAAAATTCAATTGGAATATTGAAAAGAAGAATCTTCATATTTCCATAAAAAATATCCGATTCAAGTAAAATACTTTTTGTGAATGGAGACTGTTATACTGGATTCAAGCCAAATTGTGTTTCAATAGTGTCAACAGGGCCTAAGAAAATTCAATTGGAAAATTGAAAAGAAGAATCTCTTTATTTCAATAACCGGATAACAGATTCAAGTGAAATTCATTTTGTGAATCAGGATTGATATACCGAATGTTCGTGCGAATTTTCAAGATGATCGCATCATCAGAACCAATACCATATAAAAAAGGAGATAATTCGCGAAAAGGATCTCTTCATTTTGAAGATGTCACTTTATCTCAGAGTAAAAAGTAAACCTTATTTCTTACTCTGGGCAATTTCACCATATAAGTTTTTCAAGAGATATTCCTCTACTTATACTGAGCAATACTTGCTATATTTTCTGATATTCGAATGATTTTGTGATGCGCTTTCTCAGAGGAATGAAGAGTAAAAAAAATTATTCAAAAAAATTAACCATGTTTTCAACATAAACGTTGATTTTATCGAATACGGTCTATTTTAAAGCGTACTTTTTTCATTAGACTAGAAGTTGGAGAGAAAACACCTCTGCAGAATCTTCACCAATCAAGCTTGAGAAAAAAATCGCACAAACATAGCTTATTATTTCAGGAAATGCTCACGAAAGCTTTTTTCCGTAATATAAAATCATCTGGAGATATTCGCTAAAAAGGATTTATTTTCAGTTTCATAACCCAGTATCTTGAAAACGGGTAATTTTAACTCAACAAACGATAATTTAGTGAGATAGAGGAAATACTGTAATATACTGGGGGTGACTCTTGAATAATGTCATGTTCGCGATTCGACAATTGTCGACCAACTTCCCTGCTAAGTTTGTCGATATTTATCGATTCGCGAACACGACAAAATTCAAGAATCGACCCTCTGGTTTATTCTTCCACTCGTTAACTCAAAAACTCTTGTGAAAAAACCATTACCTTTGGCACTTTTAATTATAATAATTATTCGTCATTATTCATTGATACTGCTTTTTAGAGTTGATGATCTTAAATATCAATATCTCGCTTGTTCATATTCCTTCGTACTCTGATGAATATCTCCAATGATATTTAGTTAAAAATACAATAGCATTCCATGCCAATACAAAAAGTTACAATGTGAATAAAGCACAATGTGAATCGTAGAAAATAAGACCAGAACAAGGGTTTTTAAATTGACGAAAATGACGGAAATTGACAATTATAAAAGGTAAATTAAGGAATCCACATGTATTTTGTTAGATGAAGTAGATAATTTGGCCAATTGTTCTGTTGGAATAGATCGTATTTGGATTGATTTATTGAAGAGAGAAATAACATCAGGAAATTTCAAAATGAAATAAATCAACATCACTATGTGTTGACAACCTTCAATGTCAATTAGACTGCAAATGAAAAAACACACATTTCTGAAGATCTTATAAGTTTGTCTGAAAAAGGTGTCTGATATGTACACCGAAATCTTACATTATCCTTTTCATTTATTTCCTTTTTCAATTTTGCTCCTGACAAACGGATTACATTCTGTTTTGTAAATTTACAAATTCGAGAGTAATTTTACAGTGTGATTGTGAATTCATTATGATTCCTACTGGTCAAAAATAACCAATGATTTTTACTGTAAATAATTTTTACAATGCACTCGTTATCTCAAAAACTCTTGTTAAAATACCAATTCCTTTCGCACTTTTAATTATAATAATTATTCGTCATTATTCACTGATACGGCTTTCTAGAGTTGATGATCTTAAATATCAATATCTCGCTAGTTCATATTCCTTTGTACTCAGCTGAATATCTCCAATGATATTTAGTTAAAAATACAATAGCATTCCATGCCAATACAAAAAGTTACAATGTGAATAAAGCACAATGTGAATCGTAGAAAATAAGACCAGAATAAGGGTTATTAAATTGGAATCCGAAGTCATGTAGAGAGAGATATTAAGATCAGCGGGACACTTGAATCTCATAAAAACAATCCAGCCATCTGAAATATAGCGCCTTGAGCTTTCTTGGCTAGGGAACCGGTCCTGCGGTGCACTATCCTACGTTTTTGCGTTTTTATTAGGGCACTTGGGGGTTTTTATTCAGGCCCGTAATAGATCAGTAAAAAGTGTTCGTTAGATTTTTTAAAATTGAAGTTTGATTCATCCTCAAATACTTGAAATATTAGAAAAAAGTTAAAAAGCCAAGTTGTAGTAATAAAAATACCAACAACATTTGTATTCACAATTTTTTTGTATTACCTCGAAATTCATGTGAAGAATTTAAGAAAACAGTTTTTGATTTTTTATTCTCATATTTCACGCACAAATTTTTTTATGTTTCAAATACACTGTAACTTTCGTTGATTCGAATTTCGAAATACATATCACTTTGTTCAAAATTCCAAAAAATATTCCAAAAATACCTAATTTTTAATCAAAAATTTTCAAGTCTAAACATCAGCGTTTTTGGCAAAGTCTATGAAATTGTTTTTCGCTAAAATTTTAATTTCTCATCGTCATAGTATAAAAAACATATACATTACTACTCGTATGTTTAATGTTCTCAGAAAATGCAAATAACTTCGCTGCAGCTGTAAAACTGAATGTTAAATTTCGAAAGTTTGCTGCCGATAACATGCAAAAATTTTCCATCACAATTTTCAGAACCATTACATTTTGAGCATCAATTTGTTCACTTAAATTCATGCCTCCGGCAGCAAACGTTGGAAAATATTCAGTTTCACAGCTTCAGCAAAGTAATTCGCATTTTCTAATAAAATCAACCATAGTAATGTTTATTTTTTTACACTATGAGAAAAAAGAGATTTCGAAGAACGATAATTCCACTGACTCTTCCAAAATGTGATATCTTGATTCAAAATAAGGGTGCTCCATCGATTTCAGAATGAAGTAATAAAAAAAATTAATCAGGTAAATTTGCACTACAATGAGAAAAATTTGTTCCAAATTATATATAAGAACTGTTTTCAAAAACACAAAATGATTTGAGATCCATTCTAATCAGAACGAAACCAATGAATGAGATACAAAATCAAAAAATTGTGTTTACAATATTCCCTGTATATGTGGAAAATCTTATACAGGAGGGACTTCAAGACCTTTAGAGATAAGAAAACGGGATCATAAGAACAACATAAAAAAAGAGACATTACAAGATCACAAATCGCTGATCATGTACAAATAGCGGAGATCATATGATGAACTGGAACAACAGAAAGATCCAAATGATGGAACCTGACAATTATAAAAGGAGAATTAAGGAATCCACATGTATTTTGTTGATAGTTTGATAGTTTACAGAGGGGTTACAGTTCACTGCGACCTTAAGGTCTATTGTGCCCCCTTACAGAGCTGTTCTGGCTAAAAACCTTCACAGCTCGCCTTCCAGTTCCAGAGATCTAATGAAATCTAGTAACTGTGAAGGCTTCAACGAGGCTAGTTCCTCACTCTTGCAAGTTTCTTGTCCAAGGCATTTCCTCCTCAGATGTATTTTGTTATATGAACTAGATAATTTGGCCAATTGTTCTGTTGGAATAGATCGTATTTGGATTGATTTATTGAAGAATGAAATGACATCAGGAAATTTCAAAATTAAATAAACAAACTATGTGTTGACAACCTTCAATGTCAAATAGACTGCAAATTAAAAAACACACAATTCCGAAGATTTTACAAGTTTGTCTGAAAAAGGTGTTTGATATATACTTTTCATTATTTCCTTTTTTAATTTTACTGTAAGGCAACAATTTGCTCCTGACAAATTAGTGCAAAGATTTTTGCAGAAGCACTTTATCTTAATTTTTTTTTTATTATTTCTGTTTCTGAGACTGGAAGTGAAAACCTAAAGAGTTTTTTAGAAATGCAGAATTCTCACAGATTATATTTCAATCGATATAAATATTGCTATCGAATTCAGAAGTTTCGAATAATGATAGTGGTAGTACATCATTTGAGACTCCAGCTCCAACACAATAGTATATTCTTTAGTATATTCTATTTTTTATGGTTTCATAATTCGCAGTTGTGGATGCTTCATTGATTCAGCAACATATTTATGCCTTTTCAAGGCATTTATACGAAGTAGGTTGGAGTATGGCTCTGTGATTTGGAATCCTCTTTACAACTGCCATAGACAGCGTATTGAATCGGTACAGAAACGTTTCTTAAAATATCTGTCTTGGAGAGAAGATAGCGTGTACCCCGCGAGAGGCTCCGATTATGGATTGATATTAGAGAGATTTGGTTTGTCCTCTTTGGATGTTGGACGCAAGATATTGGCTGTGAAGTTCTTATACAATATTTTAAATAACATAATTGATAGTCCCTCAATTCTGGCCATGCTAAACTTTACAGTGAGGAGCCTAGGCTCGCGATCTCAGGACCTTTTTTATTTACGTACACCAAGAACCAATCTGTTGTTGTAGTCTCCAGTTGAATTTATGTGCCGTACCTTCAATCCTTTATCTACTGTTTGTGATGTGAACTTCGATCCGTTGTCGTGTATTGTGGACCTACTTTTATTGCAATGTGGTGTGGGAAGTGCATATGAATCAAACTTTTTTTTTCTGCACTATGTTTCACTTTTTAAATCAAGTTATTAATTTCTGTTTGTTTTGGGCTTTTGTTTGTAGATTTGATTCAATACTGAATAATTTCCTGTAATTGGGATTTTTCCTGTAGGAAATAAATGGCTAATTATTATTATTATTATTATTCAGGCGATAGCAGCAAAAAATTTGAGGGTCACCACTTCACTATCAAATTGTATAGTTTTCTTCCCAAGACCTTCAGGAATATGTCAGTGTAGGACAATCATCGTAATTTATATAATTTGGGGCTTGTCAATGAAGCTGATTCTGATGATAAATTTCTCTCATTATAAATATTGTCAGCCTCAACAAACAACCAATACTCATCCCCACAAGTCCACAAACATAAAAACAAAAAAAATCCAAACCATCCCTGTACACATAACTCTCTCATTCAACAAGATGTTCCAGCAACATCTGCAAGACAGAGGGTACGCCACGAACCTCACGCTGTGTGGTAGATTAAATGGATACTATCACCACCCTGCCAGCAACCCTTTATACGCCAGATAAAAATTACGTAAAGTTTTTTGCCATAACGTCTCGTCTTTGATGTCTACCGCGTCGAAATTGTAACATATGCCTGCAATTTCGGCGTGGTGAAGTGGCCCTCTAAAAATTTTAATATAGCTTATGAAAGAGCTATCAGGTAGGCGACGCGCTACCGGCAAATTCAGAATGGCTGCTATGGTGAGAGATTGAGGAAAGGTCGAATTAGAGCAATTAGTATGACGTGTCGTTAAAAAGCAGGAAGTTGTGGTTCCGACTTCCAAGCATGATGAAAGTTTTGTGATCAAAATGTGTCTTTTTCTGTCTTTCTGTCGTTGTAGACTGTTACAAGGCATGTAATTTCAGAAACAATATGTTATTATGTTGTATATATTCTTTTGAAATTAAGAGCTAACATAATACAATACATAAAACAAAAATAAAAATCCCTAACTGAGGTTAGTGCAAAACGGGGTACCATACCATTTTTTAGTATGATACCAGAGCTCAGGGAAAACCTTAGTAGAAAAAACCCTGTCTCACCGTTCTTATATATACATTCGGGTTAAAAACATCCTAAAGACGTTGTCCGATGCCCAATTGCCAATGCCTTCTATTGTTGCAGTCTTCATCATTTAGTCCTTTTTCACTCATTGATTTTCTAATTCCATTAATCCATGTCGTTCTTGGTCTTCCTCTTTTTCTGTTTTCTGGAGGTATCCATCTCATTACTTTCTTTGGTAATCTATTCTCTGCCATTCTTTGCACATGTCCATACCATACCAGCTGTTTCCTATCTATATATTCCGTTCTTACAATAATAAAACTCAAAACCTATTTGAATTATGAGGGATTTCTTCTTCATTGAGTCTAACCAAAAATCTTATCAACGATGCCTTCGGAATTCTGAATCTGAAACGAAAAAATCGAAAAAAAAGGAACAGAAAAATAAAATGATTGAAACTCTATTAAATCGATTTAAAAATAACAAATCCAATTCAAAAACGACTCGGTTATTTCATGTATAGCTTTCAAGCCATCCTGAAATTTATATAAGGAACAATTATTAATCAGATGGTCAATTGTCTCATCTGCTTCTCCGCACTCGCAAATAGGACTTTCAACTGAATTCCATTTGAAAAGCATACCATTGCAACGTCCATGACCTGTTCTTATACGATTGAAAACAGTCCATATTTTCCTTACAAGATAAAATCCAGGAACTTTATTCGAGGGATCAGTTATTAAATCTTTGTTCTGAATATTAGATGTATATATATATATATTCTTTTGAAATCAAGAGCTAACATAATACAATACATAAAACAAAAATAAAAATCCCTAACTGAGGTTGGTGCAAAACGGGGAACCATACTATTTTTTCGTATGATACCAGAGCTCAGGGAAAAACCCCAGTAGAAAAAACCCTGTCTCGCCGTTTCAACAAAAAATAACACTTAAAAACTATTAGAATATTGAAGGTTTTCTTCTTTATTTAGTCCAAATGAACGATAACCCTCTCCAGGATGCCTTCGGAATTCTGAATCTGAAACGAAAAAATCAAAGCAGAAAAAAGAAAAAGAAAAAATTAAATGATTAAAACTCTATTAAATCGATTTAAAATTAACAACCCAATTCAAAAACGACTCGGTAATTTCATGTATAGCTCTCAAGCCATCCTGAAATTTATATATGGAACAATTATTTATCAGGTGTTCAATTGTCTCCTCTGCTTCTCCGCATTCGCAACTAGGTCTCTCAACTGAATTCCATTTGAAAAGCATACTATTGCAACGTCCATGACCTGTTCTTATACGATTAAGAACAGTCCATATTTTCCTTGGAAGATCAAATCCAGGAACTTTATTCGAGGGATCAGTTATTAAATCTTTGTTCTGTATATAACATGAGTTCCACTCGGATTGCCAAATTGCTTTATCACTTTCATTTGAGTTCAGAAAATGATTTGACCAAAAAGGTTTTCGTGATTTTAATCGAGGAATGTTATTGTCTGGAATGTAGGAGAGTATTGGATATGAATTTATCGAAGAATTGAATTTGTTCCAAATTTTCGAAGTAATGGCCTGCCTGCGGATATGTGGAGGAGTAATGTTTGAAAGAACTGGTAACCATGGAGTTGGTGTTGATTTTATTGTTCCAGTTACTATTCTCATGGAAAAATTTAATTGTGAATCGATCTTTTGTACATGTGCACTATTGAGCCAAACAGGGCAACAATATTCGGCAGTAGAGTACACTAAGGCTAGAGCTGCCGTACGAAGAGTTTTTGCGTCCGCACCCCATGAAGTAGCTGCCAGTTTTTGAATTATATTATTCCTTGTTTTCAGCTTCATACGTAAATCATCCAAATGGGCTTTGAAATTAAGAGAAGAATCTAGTTTAACGCCTAGATATTTAGGATTGAAATTATGTTTGAGAGAAGAATTACCAAAAAGTACGTTCAATTTTCTATATTTCTGATGATTATCCAAATGGAAACACGAGACTTCGGTTTTGTTAGTATTTGGACATAAACGCCAATCGAAGAAATAATTTTTCAGAATTTCTAAATCTGCAGAAAGATTATCTTCTATGGTTTTAAAATTTGAATGATGGTAAGCCAAAGCAATATCATCGGATTGCCAAATTGCTTTATCACTTTCATTTGAGTTCAGAAAATAATTTGACCAAAAAGGTTTACGTGATTTTAATCGAGAAATCTTATTGTCTGGAATATAGGACAGTATTTGATATGAATTTATAGAAGAATTATATTTGTTCCAAATTTTTGATGTAAGAGCCTGCCTGCGGATATGTGAGGAGCAATGTTTGAAAGAACTGGTGACCATGCAGTTGGTGTTAGTTTTATTGTTCCAGGTTGAGGTTTGGTAATTGTTTAATTGAATGAATTTGTCGGATTTGAAAAAGATACCAAGGAAGAAGTTACCATCAACTCAATGCTCATCCCTATGAATTCAACCATAGCGTTAATAGCTTTCCCCAACGTATGATACATTTTTTCTTTTACAATTTCGTACTTAAGATAATGAAGATTTGGGCTGTTAAAATTTCAGGAGAAAAATCTATGTTTAAGCTGTTATTTTGAATGAATTTTATTCATTAATTTCAGCTGCATATTTTGAATATTTTTCTCTTCTACCACAAGATAGATTTCTTTATTTTAGGAACAGTATGTTGAAGTTTGGTAAAGATTCAATAGAAATATTTGTCGGTTTTGGAGAAGGTTCAAAAGAAAGGGTGATCATTTAATGTTCGTTTCTACGAATTCAACCATACCTTTCTTTAGTAACTGATACATTCTTGCTTGTACAATTCCGCAGTTGAGGCTGTTAAAATTCCATAAGCAAAAATTTCTGTTTTAGCTTTGATTCTGAATATTTTATTCCCATTTTATTTTTGTTATTATTACAAAATAATGGAAGGTGGCGGGATTTTTTTTAAGTATATGCTCAGAAAAATAAAAAATGAAAGATAAATTACCTAACATGAATTAAAAAAAAAATAAAAAAATTAACTTTATCGAGCATTGTAAATGAAACTTTCTGAGATAAATACATAAGTCATTTTAGATTTTAACTCTACCAACAGAATTGACTGAAATTCACATAAGAAAAAATACTTCTACTGCTATGGTGAATGTTTTCCGGATATGCAAAAAACTTCGTTACAGCTGTAAAACTGTATATGAAAAAATTTGAGAAGTGGCTGCCGAAAATATGTGTTCAAATATGCACAAATCAATGCTCAAATAGTTTTTCTCCCACCCCTTTCAGAATCATGACATTTTGAGCACAAACATTGTAATTCATGTTTTCGGCAGCCAATTTTCAAACTGTTACATCCAGTTTCACAGTTGCAATATATTACATTCACTATAGTAATCTTCACTTTTAATACTAAGTGAAAGAAGAGATTCTAACAAAAATGCTGATATTTTGACGTGAGAATTTTCGATTACAAATTAGGGTGTTTTTTCGATTATAAGTCGATACATCATAAAGAGTATATTAAGGACATAAAATATCGAGTTTCACCAAATTTTTGAGAACCAAACACTTTTTTTTTTCAATTTTCACATGTTTTTTGAGTTTAAAAGTATAAATACAAAAGTTGCATTATCTAAATTGTAACATATGCCTGCAATTTCGGCTTGGTGAAGTGGCCCTCTAAAAATTTTAATATAGCTTATGAAAGAGCTATCAGGTAGGCGACGCGCTACCGGCAAATTCAGAATGGCTGCTATGGTGAGAGATTGAGGAAAGGTCGAATTAGACCAATTAGTATGACGTGTTGTGCAGAAGCAGGATGTTGTGGTTCCGACTTCCTAGGATAATGACGGTTTTGATTCTTTTTCGGAACGTCTAGTGTAGATTTCTTAATAACTTAATATCTCTCTGTCGTTTGTCGACTGTTACAGGACATATTTCTCAATTTCAGGAACAATATGTTGAAATTTGGTAATTGTTCGGTAGGAATAATTTGCGGTTTTCGGTGAAGACACAAAGGACACAGATGTTCTGATCTAATGATATATTCTTTCTTATCAATTCCGCTGTTAAGGCTGTTGTAATTTCAGAAGAAATTCACCGTCTGTACCAGCTTTGACGCGACTATTCTGAATATCTTGTTTTTTATCTCTTTTGGTTATTATTAGCAAAATGATTAAAGCTCAGTTAAATCTATGAGTATAAAATCAGAAAAATAAAAATGACCAAAACAGGAACTACCTGGCACAAACTTGATACCAAAATCAGAATTGTAGCTCTAACAAAAGCATTGAGTTTGAAATTTTTTGAAATGAAAATATTAAGCATTTGAACATCTCTCCAAATCTTTTAGTATAAAAAATATACATGGTGAATGTTCTGAAAAAATGTGAAGGTGAAGAACATTGCTATAGGTGTGAAGCTGGATTTAATATATCGAAAGTTAGCCGCCGAAAAAATGGTTTTTAATGCACAATTTGTTATTCTATCTGAATTTTTCAGAACCATATTATTTTCAGCAGAAATTCGACAACCAGTTTCAAAGCGGAAGCAAAATTGTGTGCATTTACCATAATGATATACAGGGTGTCTGTAAATAAATGCCAGGGACTTTGGGAAACGATTCCTCGATGAAAAATAAACAGGTTTAGTTCATATAATTTTTTTTCGAAATCAACCCCCCTTCCAAGATATAGCCTTTGAAAGGCTATGATGAGTTGACAGTTTTAAGTTTTTTACGGCTTCTTAAAAACACTGAGTCATAAAACTATACATAATATGAAGCACTAAGTGAATGTTACTCACACAATTTTTTTGTAACCCATAATTTTTCGAAAAAAAAATTCTTCTATGTTTTCCCATTCAATTCTGGAGAAAAAAAGTCTCTTGTAAAATTTCGATACAGTCGATATTCTTCTAGGAAAAAATAAAAACTCACAAGCACAAGATCACTGTTAATTCCATTTCTTCATATAAGTGTTCCATAGAATGAATATTCTAAGATTTCGGATGTCTATGAAGGAAAGGAGACAGATATTCTATAAATCTTTCTGAAGGTTTAATTACAAATCTCCGGAAAAAAATTATATCCGTAATATTTTAATATCACGAGAATAGAACTTTTTTTCGATCAATAAGAATAATTGACAAAACCAATTCTGCGCATAAACAATATCTTAGTATCCTCATTCTATGGAACCTACGATGAAATGGAATGAACAGTGATCATAACTGCTTGTATATTTTTATTTTTTCCGAGAAGAGTATCGGCTGTATCGAAAATTTGCAGGAGCCTTTATTTCTCCAGAATTGAATGGGAAACCATAAGAGATTTTCGTTCAAAAACTGTTTTCGTGGGATTTTCGGAAAATAAAATTCTATTATGGTTTCCCATTCAATTCTGGAGAAAAAAATCTCTTGCAAAATTTCGATACAGTCGCGACTTTTCTCCGAAAAAATAAAAACTTACAAGCAGTCAAGATCAGTGTAATATTAAGCAACTTTTTCTATAGATCGTGAATTTGTGTTTTTAATCGAAAGATACCTTCTGTTTTGCATTTTACTCAAATATACAATCATTCAAGAGCTAAGTACATAATCACTATTGCGAGAAAATCATTGTCTAATGATGAATCTATTCGAAACATTTCTGTAACGGAAATTACAGTACGATTTTCGAATCAGGTTAAGGGAATGACTCGGCATGAAAAAAATTAATCTGATATACCGATCATTTTGGGCGGTCATTTCAATCATGTCGATAAATAGTAGATTGTTATTCTGAGAAACCTTTTATGAAATTGCTCATTTGAAGTCAGGAAATTAAATAGAATATTTCCCATGACATTGATTGCATATTTGCTGAATTTTTTTATGAATGAAGTCCTGTTATTAATTTTATAAGGGTTACATAAAACTTTTGTTGGAATATTGTACTGTAACGTTTTTCGGGGTTAATAAATTTCT
This sequence comes from Propylea japonica, assembly GCA_013421045.1. Lineage (NCBI taxonomy): Eukaryota > Metazoa > Arthropoda > Insecta > Coleoptera > Coccinellidae > Propylea > Propylea japonica. The sequence goes on along the minus strand of CM024240.1, from coordinate 78,359,459 downwards.
TCGGTGCTTTATGTAAAATTAATTTGCACAACTAGTCAATACACTAAATTATTTACAATAACTAACACTAGCAATAAAATTTGTCTCAACACTGGATCCTGTAGTCATCATACAGGGTGTTCCTGAATTGAACGTACAAACGAAAAGGGGAGATTCCTTAAGTGAGTTTAAAAAAAAAGTTCCATAAACATGGGGTCGCAAACGTTTCGTTTTCGAGATACAGAGTGTTGAAGTTTCAAAAATTTTTTTTCTCGAAATCGTTGGTAGATACGACAAAACTACAAGAGACCGAAAAGTTTAGTATGAGAACAAAGCTTTTTTTACATTATTTCAAATTAACAGTCGCTCCCAAAAAAAAAGTTCTGCAGAAGAACAGGTGGCAGTGTTCCAGAAAAAATATCACCCTGTAGATCTTCTATCGAAATTGCCATGTCACGTGGTGAGAACTCCCAAATGTAATATCTATGCCAAATTTCAGTTGAATATCTTGTGAAGTGTAGATACTATGAGAAGAAAACTTGAAAAAAATTCAAACTTCAACACTCTGTATCTCGAAAACGAAACGTTTGCGACCCCATGTTTATGGGACTTTTTTCCTTAAACTCACTTAAGGAATCTCCCCTTTTCGTTTGTACGTTCAATTTAGGAACTCCCTGTATACTACATCCATTCGGGAAGGCAGAGGTGTTTATGTCTGTACTCTGTTATCATACGTAAAAATGTATGGTGCTCCGTTCACATTTTCTCTACTAATTCTGCGAAATACACATGCTACATTGTGAAAAACTTTGAAAAATCGTATCATATCCAATCAAAAAGGAATTGTCGATAAAATCCAGGATTAATTATGTGAGAGGAAGACGAAAAACGGAAAATTTTCGAATAAAACTGATCAGATTCAGAAGCTGGTTATTTTTTTCTGAAATTTCAACAGCCTGAATTTTCACAATTGCAACTGAATTCTGGAAATTGTGAACGAAAAAATGTATCATTTCATTCAAGAAAGCAGTGGCGCAGCCAGGATTTTTTTTGGGGGGCTGAACTGAACATTTTTTGACGATACAACAAATAACGATAGTTGCAAAAAAATAAAAAATAAGGAAATAACGAAGAAATTAATCTTTGGGGGGGGGGGCTGCAGCCCCAAAGCCCCCCCTAGCTGCGCCAGTGCAAGAAAGTAATGGTGAATTGATGGGTGGGTTGAACATCAAATCGACATCACCTGTTTCCTTTGATCTTTTGCCGAAACTGACAGTATCCACAAGTTCATTCTACTTAGCAATTATCAAACTTCCACATATTGTTCCGGAAATTGGGAAATCAGTCCTGTAACAGTCGACAAACGACAGATGATGGAAGGACAGACATCCAGTTATTAAGAAATCTATCAAAAAAGACGCAACATTAAGTTATTATGAAATCTACAATAGACCTCCCCAAAAGACACAATTTTATCTGAAAACCTCCTAGGAAGTCAGAACCACAACATCCTGCTTCTTCTCAACACGTCATATGTTTTTACAATTCCACACCAGCCATTCTATTCCAAATAAACTGTGATTTTTTAATGAAAAATATTTTTCCTTCACCCTATATTGACTTAAAATTGAAAAAGCACCCTAATTTTCCAACGAAAATTTTCCCGACAAAATATCAACATTTTTGAAAAAGTCTGTGAGAATTTTGTTCGGTGAATCTTTTTCTCATAGCTAAAAAATATACAGGGTATCTGCAAACAAATGCGAGGGACTTAGGTCAGGGATATGATTCCTGGATGAAAATAAGCAGAAATAGTTCAAATAATTTTTCTCGAAATCGACCTTCCTTCCAAGATACAGCCTTTGGAAGGCGAAGACGAGTTGACAGTTTTGAATTTTTTTCCTAAAATACAGTGAGTCATAAAACGATACATAATATGATTCATTGAGTAGATGTTACTCACACAGTTTTCTTTGATCCCATAACTTTGTTTTTAGGGGTTGAAAATAACCAACCCTTATGATTTTCCTTCAAAACTTGTTTTCGTGGGATATATTTTCGAAAAATAAAATTCTCTTATTGTTTTCATTCAATTCTGGAGAAAAAAGTCTACTGCAACTGAAAAAATTAAAATTTACAAGCAGTTATGATCACTGTTCGTTTCATTTCATCGTATGTTCCATAGAATGACTATTCAAAGATATTGTTTATTCTCAAAATTGGTTTAGTCAATTATGCTTATTAATCGAAAGAAATTTCTATTTGTGATATTAGAATATTACGGATATAATTCTCTCCCGGAAATTAGTAATTATACCTTCAGAAAGATCTAAAAAATATTTTCATCTCCTCTCATAGACATAAAAAATCTTAGAATATTAATTCCATGGAACACTTATACGATGAAATGGAATGAACAGTGATCATAACTGCTTGTAAGTTTTTATTTTTCCTAGAAGAATATCGACTGTATCGAAATTTTGCAAGAGACTTTTTTCTCCACAATTGAATGGGAAACCATAAGAGAATTTTATTTTTCGAAAATCTATCCCACGAAAACAATTTTGAACGAAAATCATTGGGGGTTGTTATTATCAACCCCTAATAAAAAAGTTAGGAGATCTAAAAGTTTGTGTGAGTAACATCCACTTAATGATTCATATTATGGGTAGTTTTATGACTAACCGTGGGTTTTACAAAGCTTGATTGGGCAATCAAATCGTTGATTTTGAATTAAGTCGATGGTTTATGTCAAAAATGAACTGAAAATTTCACCGAAATGATGACATTTCAATAATCAGGCTGATTGGAGTTTTGTGAAATCCACGGTCAGTGTTTTTAAATAAGCCGTAAAAAATTTAAAACTGTCAATTTTTCATCGCCTTCTAAAGGCTGTATCTTATATTATACTACCACTGCTTATTTTCATCGAGGAATCATCTCCCAAAGTATCTCTCATTAGTTTACAGACACCCTGTGTACCATAGAGAGACAGCATATATGATAATATTGACCGAAGAAATCCGAAACACACCATACACAAGATTCCTATTTTAATAATAATGAACAAATGACCATAAACATGAGAAAATCGAATTAACCTTGACTTCAAAGTATCTAAACGAAAAAAGTCACATCTGAAGAATATTCACACAGTCGCGTCCAATTGAAAAACGTAATTTATTTATTTCACGCATCTTCCGAAAATAATCTCACCTCTTTCATCTCCTAAAACAATTACTCAAATTAGTTATGGCGTAACCAATTACTATCCACACGTCCGAATGACTAATTTCATCTGCTTTGACCATGCGGATTACCCACAGAAAGGCAGCTTTGAATTATATAAATCGGTTTTACCCTTTGGGTATATAAAATGCTTGAGGCTGGGTGCTTATGTGAATTTTATTAGGACGCCGCTGTGGGATATGCTGGATTTTCTTATCGCATGTTATGAATTTTGACGCTGGCATAATGAGATATAAATTTGGAAAAAATCTGAGTAAAGCCCTGAGCAAGTTTTTTTGAGCGCTAGTTTATAGGATGAGCTCAAAATTTCGTATGGGACTTTGATTAATACTAAATATATGAATTCAAAATTTCAGGACGTTCGGAATTATTTTCTGGAAATTTTTCGGAAATTGAATATGTAAAGAATCGATAACTAAACATATCAAAACTTCTGGTTCTGATTTCACAATCCAATGTACCGGGTGTCCTAAATGCGTTGTCTAGTGAGGGGATCTCAGAATCCCGATGAGCTAGAATAAAATGAGTGACACATTTTAGGGCTCGATTTTTGCGAGAATTCATTTGGTGAAAACCGCAACTTCCCAAGTCAAACCTTTTCGTGCTATTAGAGAATATTGGAGAATGGCGTCAAAGGAAAAGTTCTCATAACATCTTTATTACTGATGTTGTAAACATGGAACTAAAACATTATACAGGCACTTTTTCAGTAGAATTCAATGAAGTAAGTAAGTTTTCTGAGATCCCCTCACTAGACAACGAATTTAGGACACCCCGTACATCCTCGAACATGATTTCATTTCAATCGAAAGTTTTTTCATGGGATTATTAATTTTTTTTCGATATAACGATAGATTTTTCCGTGGTTGTATCAATAAACCATTCATACAAAATTTTGCACACTTCTCTGAATTGGTATGAACATTTAACTGCAAAATTTCAGCTCGATCGAATTCTGAATTGTTCGAAAAATAATTAAGAAAAAAATTTAATTCTATGGTTCTGAGTATGCGATCCTTTTGAAATTTTGCATAAACATTCTGTTTAAGGATCTTCACCCTTGAAATAAATTTCCCTCGAACTGGATATTTTGTTGTGGAAATAAAAGGGTTTTTCTTTTCGATATTCAGATTGCATTTTGTATTTTTCTGTAATTATTATGGCCACAAAATTATGTTTGAGACTTCTCATGAGTATCTTGCATGTGGTCGAAAAATTTTATTTTGATCGGTTTCGTCTCTTTCTGAGATATTGAGAACAAAATTTTGAATGGCGATATTTAATGGAACACCCTTTACGATTTGGCTGGTTAATGAACTAACCGCAGCATTCGGGAACCGAACTCACCCTGAAAATCTCAAGTCTCTAGTACAATCTTGTCATCCTGCTCACGGACGGACGGGCGGCCCTACGGACAGAATTGATTATGTTTTTCGTCATCGAGAAGTCAAACCCTCTCGTTGAGACCATTTTCGGCTAAAAATTCGAAAATTACATTTGGGCAAAACGATATAGCTCTCGTTTGAGTAGAACGAGCTCTCAAAAAGTGTGAACACAAAGTTGTATAAAATTAATTTCTTACAACTTTCGTTTATAGATTTTTATTGTTTCAAAAATTTCAAATTCATTTAGTACTATAATATTATAGAGCTGCATAGTTTTCTTGGTTGTATACAGGGTGTCTATAAACAAATGCTAGAGACTTTGGAAGATGATTTCCCGATGAAAATAAGCAGGGGTAGTTCATATAAATTTCTTTCCAAGATAAAAATTCTTGAAAATACTGAGTCATAAATACATAATGTGAAGCTAAGCACTAAGTATATGTTATATACAAACTTTTTTAGATCCCATCACTTTATTATTAGGGGTGAAAATAACAACCCCCCATGATTTCGTTAAAAAAATTTTTTCGTAAGATAGATTTTCGAAAATTAAAATTCTCTTATGGTTTCTCTTTTAATCCTGGAGAAAAAAACGTCTCTAGGAAAAAATAAAAACTTACAAGCATGATAACTGTTATTGTATGTCTATGACAGAAGATAAAGATGTTGTATAAATCTTTCTAAAGGTTTAATTACTAATTTCCGGAAGAATATTATATGCGTAATATTTTAATTTCAGAAAAAGAACTTTCTTTCTATTAATAAGCATAATTAACAAAATCAATTTTGAGCATAAACAATATCTTAGATATTCATTCCATAGAACATACGATGAAATGGAATGAACAGTGATCATAACTGCTTGTAAGTTTTTATTTTTTCCAAGAAAAGTATCGACTGTATCGAAATTTTGCAGGAGACTTTTTTCTCCAGAATTAAATGGGAAACCTTAAGAGAATCTTATATTTCGAGAATCTATCCCACGAAAACAATTTTTGAAGAAAAATCATAAGACGTTGTTATTTTCAACCCTAATAATGAAGTATGGGATAAAAAAATGTGTGAGTAACATCTACTTAATGAATTATATTGTATATGTATAGTTTTATGACACAGTGTTTTTAAGGACTGTCAACTTGTCATCACCTTCCAAAGGCTGTATCTTGGAAGGGAGGTCGATTTCGAAAAAAAATTATATGAACTACTCCTGCTTATTTTCATCGAGGAATCATCTCCTTTAGTCCCTCGCGTTTGTTTACAGACACACTGTATATTTTGTTATCAAATGTTATCAGCTTTTTTTAATTATCTATAATATCTGACGATTCCACGATAAAAACAACTGTTCAGCCAACCAATGTTATTCAATACAAACGTATTCGAATCGTGAAAAAAACTCATGTTTTCATGAGTTCAATAAATTCGAATTTTTAACTTGTGCAAGGATATGAATGACTTATGTTTTTAATAATTATTAAATTTGAAATAATTCCAAGTATATGTTTGCAAGTAAAAGCCTCACCCCAACGTACACTGGACTCTCCACCTCATATCACCTCGATGGTATTTAAGGCTCCCTTTAAACGAAATCAAACCACCACAGAATCTTCTTCAAAGTGTTCCAATAGGGCAGGAATAAGATGTATCGGTTCCTCCGGAATGACTTTAAGTTATGAGCGGTCTTTTATACCTCAGACCTTGGAAATTGCGAACAATGGCCGTGGTTGAATGCGTTAGTTATACCCAAAAAACAGTCACTTTGAATGTCTTCTCCCTTAGGTTTTCGATCTAATGAAGGCATGTGTTCTTTTGCTCCTTTGAATATCGCGTCCCTTTTGTTTGGTAGATCGGGAAATGGGTGTTACGTATTATGATGAGCATTGTGCGTGTTGGGCAAGAGGTCTTGCGGTTTTTCGCTTGGGGTTTGCTTCTTTTCATTCTGTTTTCTAAGTCATAATGGGCAGGTGTAAGTGAGGTAGATGCGGTGAACGACAGAAAAAAATTGGTGGTCGTATAGATTTCACGATATTAGCGGAAAGAAAATGGTCCAACATACATTTTCATATACATTCGGTCCCCTAAAATTTGGTTGAAGTTTGTTGTCTAAGAACTTTTGTAATTTTCGACGATTTCAATTGTTTCTTCGCCAAATTGTAGGTAAATTCCTTGATATTCGAACAAACTTCATAAAAATTTCCCAAAAGTATCGAGAGCATAAAAATAAATAAAAAACATGACCTAATACCTTAACACCGTGACACAGTTTGAGAAATTTTTAGAATTTATGCTCAGTTCATAACAAAGACGATGTATTTGTGACTTTATTTCTCAACACCCTGTGGAAGAGTTCGGGAAATTTAAGAGTTAGTGCTCACTTTGTTACAAAGACCATTTTTTTCGCCATCTTTCGGTTTTTATTTCACCTTGATATGTTAATTTCATTTGAAAAAACACGTTCTCAACTAAAAGTCTGAAATTATATAAACTTGTTCAGCTCTATTGAGGGGATGTATCATACATACAGGGGTCCCGTAATTAGACCGACAAACTTCTAGTGGACATTATAGATGGTATTTTAGACAGATTCGACCCAAATCATATAATGCAAATTGCTTCGTTAAGGACCTAGTGCCCTTTGAAGATGACGTCCTGTCCAACTTTTTAACTTTCATTATTTTGCGAGATTTACATCATATTCATAAACTCTGATGTTTTTTCTTGAAAAAAGATGCACTCGTATAATAACGCCCAGATGCACATTTCTGAGAAAAATAGATTTGAAATTTTCTCTCTTTTCACTGAGTCTTTAGAGTAGGTAGTTAAATGATAAAAATATTTTTTTTCTCAGAAATGCTGCATCTGGGCGTTATTATACAAGAGCATCTTTTTTCAAAAAAAAACATCAGGGTTTATTAATATGATGTAAATCTCGCGAAATAATGAAAGTTAAAAAAGTTTCAACTAAAAATACCCTTCGCCCCCTCAAATGATACGATTGTGCTTGACATGAAAGAAATGCACTCAATCTAATCGATGCGTATTTTTGATATTAGCCAATGTGTGAACTTTCAGCTCTTTAGCTCTTTATGCGACTCCGTTTCGCGAATATGTGGCAAAAAGTGTGGACAGGACGTAATCTTCAAAGGGCACTAGCTCCTTAACGAAGCAATTTTGCATTATATGATTTGTGGGTCGAATCTGTCTAAAATATGATCTATAATGTCCACTAGAGTTTGTCGGTCTAATTACGGGACACCCTGTATATTTCGTCTCCTCGAGAATTGCACTTATTATTTACTTTTCAATTTTTTCACGTAGAGACTCGATTCTAAAATGAAGCCAAATATTACATATCTTGATGTATCCATACTTAATTATGGGCAAAAACTTTCTATTCCATCTTGTTCGCGTAGTGTAGGTATTTATTGAATCCCAGTTTTTTAATAGAAAAAATCAAGATATTATTATCAAATGAAAACTGGAAGATGACAATAAGAATGTTCTTTGTAGATAACTCAGCATAAAGTGTACAAATTTATCGAACTGTTCCACAGGATGTTCAGAAATTAGACCACAAATACATGGTTTCTTTTCACTCGGTATAAAAATGCTATCTACACTTTTGGGTAAATTTTCTGGAGTTTGTTTGAATACCTAATTATTTACTTTCAATTTGATGTATAAACAACTGAAATCGATGGAAAATCAGAAAGTTCTTGGAAAAGAAACTTCGGCGATATTTCAAGGTGCCGAGTTTTTTGCCGGTGAGTGTTTGATACAGAAATGAAAACATCACATAAAACTTTCCTGATAGCATCTTCTCTTTTTCTAAGACCGCTACAAGTCCCTACTGAAGGGTAATCATCTCCCATAGATTTAAATGGTGGTATTTCATCCTAAATATCGAATTAATTTCGGAATAATGATGAAAAACGTGTAACAAACTAATGTCAAAATGACATTACCTATTGTACTGATATGTTATTATAAACTAAGATGTCTAATAGTTATTTATATAACAAGTGAGTTAAATTAATGTTATTCATTAGAATTCATTTCTTCGAGTGAATAAACATTTTTAACTCACGTGTCGTATACAAAATTTTATCCCATTTTGATGAAAATTCAAATAATGAATACTTTTTAGAGGAAATATTAGGTATAATTCAAATTCATAACGAGATTTCCCTTCGATCGATGGTTGCTAGGGCACTATGTAATTAATTGTTTGCAAGTGTCAATGAAAATTATAGAACAGTCAAATAATTTTGTTTCGAAAAAATGTTGAGCGGTGACGACGAGGTTGTAGTCCTGAGTGCATTATACAAAAATCAAATGAGGCAGCAGAAGCAGTAATTCCATTAAAATCAAAAATATTGTACGAAAAGCAATATACGGCATTTTGTTCCTGGAGAAATAATAAAAAAGCCAAAGGTGTCAACGAAAAAATAATTTTGGCGTATATTTCCGAATAATCCAAGAAAGTTAAGTCGTCGTCTTTATGGTCCTACTATTCGCAACTTAAGAAAATGTTGGCTCTGAAAGAAAAAATAGACATCGGCAGATTTCACCAAGTCACCGCCTTTTTGAAGCAACATTCCAGGGGATACGTAGCAAAGAAGTTAGCCTCCTTAAAGGCAAAGAATTTTGGTTTGTCATTTTCTCTTTATCTTATAATAACATTTTATTCCACAAGTGAATTAAAAAAATTTTAATTCACTCAGTGGATAAACGTCAACTTACCCTTGTTACCATGGATTGAATATTGTCGTCTTTAAACGTCAAAATAATAGTATATTATATTATAAGGATTAAAAGTGCATCTTTTAATCCGAATAATATATACTATTTTTTCTCCAACCAAGTCAAAATTACAATAAAATGGTTTTAGTGAAAAATCGTTCATAATTGGTTATGAATTTGAACACAGAATCATGACAGTGATTGTCAAGTAGACTTCAAATGCATTTACTTTTAATCCAAGGATTAAAAAGTAGCGTTTTTAATCCTAGGATAAAAGTGTTGCTAAGCAACGAGAAATTTTTGTACGGTAAGAGAATTTATGACTTTTGCACCTGAAAATAGTACAGAAAAGTCAACATTTTTTGATGGTTGGAGAAAAAAATAATATAATTGTTTTTGGACATCTTATTATAAACCAATGTAGATAAAAAAAATATCAATCAGATTACTATGTTACATTCGAGCTGTATGAATAAAAGTTATCTGAATTAATTTGTCATTATTGTGTCTTGTGTTTCCTCAAATTACTCCTGAGAGTGGACATCACGTGAACATTTTAGTCATCGGGTAGATCTATTAATGCAATTCGCCAGCTGATATTCCTTTAATAATTCCAAATACAAAACTCATTCTCGATGATTATAAACCAACAAACAACGTCCATCAAAACCCATTGTAGCACTTTTAACGATACAAAATCTAGAGACGGACAGTGGTCCTTATCGTGATTCCTGTAATGAAGGTTGAAAGGCTTGGATTTAGGTCCCGTATGGCACCAGAAAAATACCATTTTCGTGTCCGAAAGGATCAGTTATCAGATCAAAAGTTACAAGCATTTGTCCACCCAAACACTTCGCTTAATGCATTAGGGGACATATCGATCTTATCTGAACTGCTGGGCTGGATTAGGACCATCTGAAGAGACCAACATAGTGGAATTCGTGGTGAAGAGTGAATTTGTTTTGGTTTTCAAGAGGTTAGATTGTAGATAAGGGTGTGATGCTGTGTGATGTGACAGTAAATGACCATTAAAGTACTGACGTGAAGTCAGAATCTTTTGGGCGCATGCGTTTTCTAGATTTGTTAACACTGAAATAGTGCACCTGGCTTCGAGAAGCAAGAAATCGAGAATGTTGAGAATAAGAAATCTACAAACACTTCAATAATTAGTTGTGAACTTTCTTAATGAACAGGCGATTGAAATCCCGGAAATAATTTTTAAGAAACAAGCCTTCTTTTGAAACACTTCTTACTAAACTCGTGCATGCATTATACAGGGTTGTTTCCTAAACATGCGGCAAAAAATTCAGGGAGTGTTCCTTGGACTATTTTAAGCATGTTTTGTCCTTTGATGATTTTTGAAAAACCTCTTTGTTTCGAAGATACAGGGCGAACAACATTTTCATATTTTTAAAATTAATAATAGTTTAAATAAAAATGCGTACCGCACTGTGTTTACTAAGTAGGGATACAATTTATTTTTAAATGTGGAAGACTTGCGAAATCGGATCATTGCTGGGTTGTAACTTAATAAGAAATGATCCTGGTGTTTTTGAAAGGGTTCGGCAGTCAATGAGGAGAAGATTGGATGCTTGTATGCTGGCTAGAGGTGGTCATTTTCAACAGTTTTTGTAGGTTAAGTTAAATTTCATGTAATTTTTCATAATAAAATGTTATTATCTAAAATTTTGTTTCCCCTGTATCTTCGATTCAAAGAGGTTTTTCAAAAATCATCAAAGGACGAAATATTCTTAGAAAAGTCCAAGGAACGATCCCCTGAATTTCTGCCGCATGTTTAGGAAACGCCCTGTATATACACCATTCTAATAATGTCGTAAAACTTCGAAACTCGTAGTAGTAAAGAAAATGGAAATTTTGAGCTCTACCATTAGACACACCTCAATTAATAGTTATTTAATCAACTAGGCTATTAAAGACAGCGACTAATGGTCAAGATATTTTAAAGCGTGAGTGAAGCGAACGCTTTAATAGTTCGAGACCATTAGTCGCTCGATTAATAACCGAGTTGATAACAAGATTTTTCCGACGATCTCAATATGAATTGTGTATGAATTCTTGATTGAAATACATTTTCATTTTGCACAAGACATACATTTGTCATAGTGAAATTTCTAGGTATCTTTGTTCCATTACAGTTTTGACATTTCTCGTTGTGCTTCTGAATACTTTGTGAACGGTTGCCATGAAGATTGCAAATTAAAATGGCTAAAAAAAATTGAGCATTAAAATGGGTCATTAATGCTCAATTTCGTACACATTAAAATCACCTTTTATTTCGAGGTCGGCGGAAAAATAATTTTCAAGATCAATTTAATGTTGAAACGAGAAAATTCAATGAACAGAATGAAATTGAAATCAAGAGTACTTAGGCTATTTTAATCTCACTTATCATTTTCTTAACTATAGTGAAAAGGATTTTGCTTAGAAGAGTAAGCAAACACCACGTGTTCGTTTTTTGAGCGCTACTTAAACGAGGCTATATCGTTTTGAACAAATGTCTGTAATTTTCGAATTTTGATCCGAAAATGGTTTCAAACGATAAGGTTCTTCTCATTGATGATGAAATCGTGGTCAAATCAATTCTGTCCGTAAACACGTTAACTCTCGAAAAGATCGAGAGGGTAGCTTCGATTTCTGAATTCCGACTGTTAACCAGCAAAAGCGTACAGGATGTTCCATAAAATATGGTCTATATCTCAAACACATCAAAACCGATCGTAATGAAATTCTGCGGCCAAGTGCAAGATACTCACGAAAAGCCTCATACGGGATTTTGTGGCCATAGTGTTAACAGAACCATAGAAAATTAATCGGAATATTGGAAATAAAAGTTCTTATATTTTCACAACAACAGATTCGATTCGAGTGAAATTTTTTTAGGGTGAAGATTATTACACTGAATGATCATGCAAAATTTCAAGATTATCGCATAGTTTGAATCATAGAATTTTTTTTTATCTAAATTATACATTTTTCGATTAATTCAGCATTTGTCAATTCGATCGAGCAGAAATTTTGCATCAATATCAATTCAAAGCAATACGTAAATTTTGTGAGAGTTGCGTTAACAAAACTATAGAAAGTCTATCTTTGATTGGAATAAAATCTAGTTTGAGGAAGTAAATGGCTGAAATTAATGATCATGTAAATTTAAAGGTATTTTGATATTAGAACCATAAAATTCTGACACATTTAATTATCTATTTCTTTACATATTTCATTTTCGAATAGTTTTTAGAGTATAATTCCGATCGTGTTGAGATTTTGTATTCATATACAGGGTGTTCCTAAATTGAACGTACAAAACGAAAAGGGGGGATTCCTTAAGTGAGTTTAAGAAAAAAAGTCCCATAAACATGGGGTCGCAAACGTTTCGTTTTCGAGATACAGGGTGTTGAAGTTTAATCAAAAACATGTGTTGATTATATGAGTTTATCGAATCTTTATGAATCATCGCTACAGATCAGGAAAATTTCCATAAAACTGACACTGAATTCATTCACCACAGCTTACAGTGGCCTTCCATCATAATTTGGATTTTCACGAGGATTTAGAGAGAATCGTTCAAAATTTTTTTCTCGAAATCGTGGTAGATACGACAAAACTACAAGAGACCGAAAAGTTCAGTATAAGAACAAAGCTTCTTTTTACATTTTTTAAAATTAACAGTTGCTCACCAAAAAAAAGTTCTGCAGAAGAACAGGTGGGAGTGTTCCAGAAAAAATATCACCCTGCAGATCTTCTATCGAAATTGCCATGTCACGTGGTGAGAACTCTCAAATGTAATATTTATGCCAAATTTCAGTGAATATCTTGTGGAGTGTAGATACTATGAGAAAAAAACTTGAAAAAAATTCAAACTTCCAGTCCAATTTGGAGGTAACAACTTCATTGTTCGCTCGAATGTACCTACTCAGAGCTTTTTTAAACTTTTTTTTCTACAAGCGTGCACTTTCATTCTCTTTCCCGCACGTATTTCAATTCTTAAAGAGTCACATTGCCAAACAGTGTGGGAAAAACCCCTGCTATTCCATTACCGCACGCAAATGCGTGTGGTAATGGATTAGCAAGGGTTTTTCTCACACGCTTTTTCTATAGAATAAACTGAATAACGATGTAGTCTCTAACCACCGACGACGTTACTATGGAAACAATGAGAGTACAATGGTAACGACTGTCAGAGACTTTTGTCATTCATGTGTATTTAGAATGATCAATTTACATTTGATCTGTGTGTTGAAATCGATCTCGTATAAGCGCTTGTAGAAAAAATATTCTTCCTAACTCGTGCGGAAAGTGTTTTTCCCGCACTCAACTGCTTACCCAAACTCCGCTCGTGTCGTTTGGGTAACGGCAGTTTCGTGCGGGAAAATATCACTTTCCGCACTTGTTAGGAAAATAACTATTATTACTTACATGTATTAAGAATATAAAGTCAAAAATATAATCCAAAACTAATGTGAGGATCAATAAAAAATTTTTTTTCAGTTCAAGAAAATGAAAAAAAGTTAGAAATGTACCGGATCTTCTAACAGAAACCATCACACATAAATCCTTCTCTGTACGAGGCACATTCAGATATTATCTGGTTATGTCATGTCACGATGCTCGGTCAGCCCAACTATTATTTGTATTGGGTCCATAGAATATTTGAGGGTCATTAAAATCTGTAGATCAATGATAAGTCACAACGGGCGACGAGATCGTGTTAAATTACACAAATTAAGTGTTGAATTACAACAAAGGTGATTTGTAGTTAGTTACCTATCTTGGGAGATTTGATCACCGTTTGGGTATAATGTTGGTATCGGAATGTCTACATTTTACTCATTTTATTTTGTATATTGCTTTGATTGAGTTATTTTCGGGGGTGCTCCAAGAAAATAAACTCAAAGGCTTGAATGTAATATAGTAATTGGATTGATATTTTCACATCTGCATTGGTTTAAAAACAACATATCAGTACAATAGGTACGATAAGTATACTGAAAGAAATAAAAATTTCCATGTTTCAATTCATTGAGGTCGAAAGAAAAATCTTGAAACGAATCCGTTCATTTAACTGGGGATTAATGGACTAGTAGATTAAGTAATTATTTTTGGACTCACAGACTTCTATCTTCCGGACTTCTTATGTAAATTAGTATCTCAATGGAAAAATGTCATATTATCACATTATGAAAAAATAGTTATCTTTGTAAGTGCGTAAATGAGTGTTTCTCTCATGGCCTATGAGAGTGTCAAATTCACTCGAATGTGCCATAAAAACACGAATTTTATACGCACGAAATACAAACAACATTTTTGTTACAACTGTGAATGTAAATTTACATCGTCTAAAATATAATTATTGAAGATAATGCTTCCAATACAATATTTCTATGCATCAGTGACCCTTCGGGTCGTAACTATAGAAAAGACTTTTTTCAACGGTGAAAAAAAGTTAAGTTTTTTTTAACTGTGAAAAAAAACTTTTGTGAAGATGAAAAAAGTGATCATTTACCCATCCAAAGCGATGAAGAAAAGCCAAGTTGTTCTGACAGTTGTACAAAATAGTTATCTTGTATTGAGTGCGTAAAATGAATGTTTTTTTCACAGGAATCTTATACGCACGAAATACAAACAACATTTTTTGTACAACTGTGAATGTGAATTTACTTCGTCTGAAATAAAATTATTAAAGATAATGCTTCAAATAATACAATATTTCTATGCATTCTGTGTCATTCTATAGAAACTTACTTTATTAACGGTGAAAAAAATGACTTTTTTTAACGGTGAAAAAGAGTGATCATTCACGCATCCATAGTGATGAAGAAAAGTCAAATTGTTGTTAAATTCTTCGGTTTCGGAACAAACTTTAAAAAGGTTTTAAAAATGTTGATAGCATCATATAGGGTGGAAAGGAACCATGTATTTGTGTCCTAATTTCCATCTGAAACAGTTCAGGTTATTTCTAGCGTTTAAACTCAATTTATTACAAAGATAATGTTTCGTTATCATTTCTCCTTGATATTTTGATTTCTTTAGAAGATACACGAATTAAAAAAAAAGCCTGGAATTTTATAAACACGCCAAACTTTATTAAGAGTAAGTTTTTATTGTTGGTTTCAAATACTTCAAGAACATCTTGATGTGCACATATTTAATTTTCGGCAATAACTTTCAATTTTGTCTAGTGAACTTGAAGTGTTTATAAAATCCCTGGCTCTTTTTCAACTACGTGTATCTTCAAAGGAAATCAAGATATCAAGGAGAAATACCAACTGAAAGATGGTGAAAAGAATGTCTTGTAATAAACTGAACTCAAAATCTACAATTTCCCGAACAGTTCGACAGGGTGTTAATAAATTAGACCAAAAATAAATCCTTCCTTTTCACCTTGTTCAAATATGTTACCAACGTTTTTGAATTTTTTTTCTGAAGTTCGTTCTAATACCAGAGAATTTATCAATTTAGCGTAAAAACAATTGAAATCGATGAAAATTACGTTAGTCTTCAAGTAACGAACTTCAGCAAAATTTCAGGTCACAGGGTTTTCCTGTCGTCGAGTGTAGATTCAAAAAAAGTTAAGTTCACAACTCTTTCATTTCTGTTTATTTGCATGGCGTATATACACCAGTACATATCTAAGATATTAGTGCGCTAGGCAATTAAATTCTGTTTTTATCAAAAAATTATTTGATTGATAATAATTTTTTTCTCCAACCATCAAAAAATGTTGACATTTTTGTACTATTTTCAGGTGCAAAAGTCATGAATTCTCTTACCGTACAAAAATTCACTCGTTACTTAGCAACACCTTTAATCCTAGGATTAAAAACGCTACTTTTAATCCTTGGATTAAAAGTAATTGCATTTGACGTCTAGTTGACAATCACTGTCATTAGCATGTGTTCAAATTTATAACCAAATTATTAACGATTTTTGACTGAAACCAATTTTATTGTAATTTTGACTTGGTTGGAGAAAAAATAGTATATATTATTCGGACTAAAAGTGCCTATTTTAACTCGCAATTTTGCATTCGCTCGGCTGCGCCTCGCAACTGCAAATATTGCTCGTAAAAAAATATGCACTTTTAATCCTTATAATATAATATACTATTTGCATAATGTGACATGAGGAGTTTTTTTGCCGAAGAGTGTAGTTAAGTAACTTTTTTTACCTCTTTTATGCTACACAGAGAACGAAACACGAATCAGTATCATAAATAAATTGTGAAATAAATTTTGTTGCAATTCTCAAGATAAAAGTATGCTACTGTTCGGAGGGTTCTCTATCTCAGTTGATTGAATATTAAGTATTAATCACTATGTTTTTTACTACTTTTATATAATCAATTCTCAAAAGATATTTATACTTGATGTATCCTTACATACGTGCACCAATTTCAGTATTTCATCCAATGTCAGTTATAGGTGTCCCAACAAAAAATTAATAATTCAGTATCCCCCGTGGCTACACCACTGCTCTATTCGTTCCTTTGTCGCAATAAAAGTCAACCGACGAACCGACTATCTGCGATAAATAATTCCTTACCTCTATTCACTCGACTTTGTTTTTAATCATAGAAAGACATCTTCGAGTTCACGGCGCTCGACTCTATGTCGCATATTTACCTCAGCTTTATGCTCCTCTTTTCTTGCGAACTGTAACGACTTCTAGTAGTTGGAATTCCGACATTCATATCATAAATTTCCGTGCACCTGCGCTGCTTTCCAGTTATCTCTACATTTATGCGACATAAAAATGTAAACAGCTCGTTCACTTGAGCTTGTTCTTATTTTTGTGAAAAATTCCTACTTACTTATGTAAGACAGCGATGTGCGTAGACTAGAAATTTGGTTTTTAGGGTTTGGTATGAAGAACTTGTCAAGGCATTTCCATTATGTGAAAAATTTAAGAAAATCACTGAGCAGGTTCTTTTGAGTGCTCGTTCATTGGTGCAAAAATAAGACTATTACCTCAAAACTTCTAATGGGACAAGAGATGAATATCAAATATACAAATACAGAAGCACAGCACAATCGGAATTATATTGTGGAAATTATTCAAAAAATGAAATATGTAAATATAAATAATTAAAAGAATTAAATTCTATGGTTTGGTGATGCGATCCTCTTGAAATTTTGCATGAACAAACAGCATCAGTCTTCATTTACGAAATAAATTTCACTGGAATCGGATATCCTGTTATGGAAATACAGCTTGTAACAGCGCAGTTGGCTTTGGATTATTCTCATTTTGCCGCTTCCTGTGCAAACCACAGAATTTCTGATCATGCTATGCTCTGATTGGTTAGAGTCAAGCTACTTTGGTATTCTGTAGCGGCAAGGAATAATTCGAAGCCAACTGCGCTGTTACAATCATTTATAGAGGCCCTGTATAAAGATTCTTGTTTTCAATTTTCCAATTAAAGTTTCT
Source organism: Propylea japonica (assembly GCA_013421045.1). NCBI lineage: Eukaryota > Metazoa > Arthropoda > Insecta > Coleoptera > Coccinellidae > Propylea > Propylea japonica. Next base: position 78,341,655 of record CM024240.1, on the reverse strand, counting down.
ATGGTTCTATTAACACTATGGCCACAAAATTTGCACGAAAATTCAGTACATACCTAATTCTTGATTCGCAAAAAAAATTTCACTGTAATCGGATATCCTATTATGGAAATACATATAGATTCATCTTTCAATATTCAATCGAATTTCTATGGTTTGTGTACAATCTGGTCACAAAATTTTGCATGAGGTTATTATGGGCATCTTGCTTGTTGCTGCAAAATTTCATTTCGATTGGAAAAAAATTTTTAATGGCCATATTTTATGGAACACCGTGTACGATTTGGCAGGTTAACTCACTTAACAGAGGCTTTTGGGGCCCGAACTCACTCAGAAAATCTCTTGGACGGCCGGCCCCACCGACAGAATTGAATTTGACCACGAATTCATCATCAGGGAGTTGAACTCTATCGTTTGAGAACATTTTCAGCTCTGATTGACAACTATCAATGTCAATCAGATTACAAATGAGAAAATACACAATTCTGAAGCATTTTAGAGTTTGTCTGAAGAAGGTGTCTGATATAGCCACCGAAACGTTACAATATCCTTTTAATTTGTTTCATTTTTCAGTTTTGCTGTTAGTAAACAATTTTTTTCAAGACCAATTTGCTCCTGACAAATAAGTGCAAAGATTTTCGCAGGAGCACTTCACCTTAATCAAACATTTTTTAATTATTTATGTTTCAGAGACTGGGAGTGAAAACCTATAAAGTTTCTAAGAAATACAATTTCTTTTTCCATTTCAAAATTATTTTTAATTTCCACTAGTGCCGTCTGTACTGACTTCTGTTCGAATGAATTCTGTGAAAAAATTGTACGCCAATACTTTGGATTTGAAATTATTTTTGTAATCACCACATAATTCAAGATGAGAATGGTATTTTTTATTCATTCTACGGTAGAAAATAAAATGTTATTTCATCTGAGAGACTTATAAAAATCCTTCAATGATAAGATCTTGACAAAATTCAGCATAAATATGTGCTACATTGTCTTAGTTCTTAATTTCTTCAGTTTGATATAGATCAGATTTGTAATTCCTTAGATATTAAAAGATCCATAAGACGCAGTTCAAGTGACAAAAACCACGAAACCGACCAACTCGTTTTTCGCCTCTTCACTAAAGCATCTGGACAAAATATTGAGAAAATAGAAAAAATCTTAATCACCATAACTTCGAAACAACTGAAACGAATTACGAACTCAACTGCGGCATTCAAGGCCTGAACCTTTTCCGGAATTTGAAAACCTTTATTTCATTCGTATGAGAGTTATTTCATTTAGACCAGTCGGTCCGCCGGATAGAATCACTTTTGACCTCGGATTTTTCATCAGCGTCAACCAAATTCACTCCCATCTCAAAATTCGAAAATAACAGTATTTTAACCTTAGAAATAAGCAAGCAAAAACTTAAGAAATATTTCGTGAGATTGGACTCTTTCAAAATAGACGCTTCGATGCTTCTGCGAAAATATCGGTAGCTTTTGGTTGTTTACCTGAACTAAAACTACCCTCTCCTACCGATCGGATGTCGATGGTTCCAAAATCTCAAGAACATTATAGGATGACAATACGTATGTATTGGATCATCCGCAAAACACAATAGATTTAACTCCCGAAGAAATACGATGTAAGACGCCCTAATGTGGTCAACTCCCTTTGAGTTCTGCCACTAGCAGATGTTTACCGATATCCTTAAGCTTCAAAGAAAATCAAACAATTACATGGGCCGATATTGATGACTTCTGGAGAGGCGTAACCTCCGAGTTCTGCAAATTTTGTGACATCATTAGTGATTTATTGCCACGGAGTTGAAGAAAGGAAATTGCTACAACTGCAAATGTTCTTTTTAAGTGAGGGTAGCTAAAGTATGTTCCAATAATGATAATGCGCCAAGGTATACCAGATGAAAAGCGATTATCGAATACAGAATAATAACAAATAAAAATAAAAATGGCATGAGACAGCTATAGAATTCACTGAAAACTATAATCTAAAATAGTATAGTGTTCATCCCGACCCCACAATGATTGAAATCCCGGACAGTTGTAAAAAATCGAAATTAAGTTCAGCAATTTTCAATTTGAGGAATTGATGATGGTGTTGGATAAAATTTAAGAAAGCCCTGAGCATGTGCTATTGAGCGCTCGTTCTTTGGTGGAACAATCAGCTTATTACCTCAATATTTTGTATAGGACTTGAGATTTATACCTAATTTATAAATGGAAAGGCCCAGTACTATCGGAATAATATTCTGGAGATTATTCAAAAACTAATATGTAAAAACAATGGAAAAATTGAATTCTATGATTCTGATGCGATCATCTCAAAATTTTGCATGAACATTCAGTATATCAGACCTAAAACACAAAATTTCACTCGAATCGGATATCTTGTTATGGAAATATGAAGTTTCTTCTTTTAAATATTCCAATTGAATTTTCTATGGTACTGTTAACAAGTATGGCCGCAAAATTCTTCTTGGGGCTTATTACGAAAATCTTGCATGTGGCCGTTAAATTTCATTTCGAGTGGTTTCGTTTTGTCTGAGATATTGAGAAACAAACATTTTGATTGGCCATATTTTATGGAACACCCTGTACGATTTGGCTGGTTAACGAACTCTTAACCGCGGTATTTGGGATACGAATTCACCCTGAAAATCTCTAGTCTTCTGGACAATCCCTTCGAAAATTATCTTGCTAACGGTCGGACGGACAGAGAATTGAATATGACCGTTGAAACTATTTTCTGTTCAAATTTCGAAAATTACAGATATTTGGGCAAAACGACATAGCACTCGTTTAAGTAGAACGAGTGCTCAAAAACACTAGCAGAATATCTGTAAATATTTGAGATCGGTAGATAATTTTAGATATTATTATTATTATTATTATAATGGTTCTTGACCAAGAAACTAAATTTTCAAAAAATTCATAATCATGTTTTCCGAAACGGTTAAGGGCACCATCGAGCGTGAGTCACCCAGTATGAATTGAATATATATAGTACTAGCTGATCCGGCAACCGTTTCTTGCCTTATAAATTATAAATAACCTAGATACCGACTGCAGCGCCACCTGTCGGGCTGATTGTGAATCTAAACCATTCTCGAATCTCCACGAAACACACACAAAAAATTTCATCAAAATTGGTCCAGTCGTTTAGGAGGAGTTCAGTCACATACACACGCACACAAGAAATACGGGGTCTTTATAAATGATTGTAACATCGTAGGTTGCTTTGGAAATTTTTAACTTATCGTTTCTTATGCAAAGTCTACAAGTTCATAATTCCAGTCAGATTATTCAATTTCTTTCGGAATTACCAGCCTAAACTGACAGTATCGTTTGTTTTAAATTGAAGTTTACATCAGAATATGAATAATTATAATAGTCCAACGCCAACTGCGATGTTATAATCATTTATAGAAAACCCTGTATATATATTAAGATATAACATTACTAGCAAGGTAAGAGGGTTTTTACTGGCGAATGGAGGATATATTGACGAGCCGCAAGCGAGTCAGTTACCCCTTGAGCAGTATTATTTTTTATTTGTTTCTCATTTGTAAAAAGGTTAGATAAATTCCAAAAAAAAATCTCAATAATTGCGCTAAATTTTTTGACCTTTCTAAAAATTGGATTTTTTATGATTATTTATGACATCAGAAAATTATGACAAATGTCAGTGGCTTTACGAGAGGGAAGTCTTTCGAGAATATTTACTCATTTCTGACGAAAATGGCCAGATCAGAATGAAACAAGGTATGAATATCGTTTTTCATTACTTTTATAACGTTTATTACTAAATATTTGTTCCAGGAACGATGAATGAAATAAGAGCAACGTGACAACTGCCAATGAGGCAAAAAACCTCTAGGATATTTGCAATTTTGAGAGGGAAAACAAATAGATACGAATAAAAACGGTACGAATATCGTTTTCGAATAGTTCGAGAACGTTTATGAGAAATACATCTGTTCCAGGAACTCTGAAATTAGAAGGATGAATGAAATTAGAAGCAAGTACTTGACAACAGTCAATGTAAATAATACTACTAACTTGTAAAAATTTGCAAGTTAACTGTCAGTTAAGTTAGTGACTTGATAAATAAAACTTCCTGATTAATATTGTGTTTCTGAAAACGACGTTTGCAAATGAGAACAAATAAAATCAATCAAGCGGATAACCAATAATAACTGCGGTTATCATTGGTTCAGCCATTGGTTATTCCCTTTTTGTCCTAGAACGAATAACCAACCGGCCCTTGGCTCTCGTCGCTTGAATGCGGTTTCTGGTTATTTGTCAATGTCAATATATTTATATTTTTCAGTTTTTATGCAATAAATACAAAAATTATTTGCAAATGTAAATCATTATGCTTCAAGTTCAACTCCATGCATCCCAAAATATTATTAATGTTTGAAACGTGAATTCAAAGTAACGATGAACATATGTTTTTTCAGAATGTTCCACTGGACAAAAAAGAAGGTTTTTTGTTCCGACAGAAATGATTCGAAGAGAAAATATTACCGAATATATAAGGAGGACATAATCCAATAGATTTAATTCATATGTATTGATATCGCTGTGGTATTCGACTACATCTCACACGTCACTGCAAAGTTGCAATTAATAAAACTTTTTTTGGGAACTTAAAACGCAAATTCATAATTTTTTCTAATAGTCAAGAGCTATTAACTGTAACACAAAGCTTTTCCCATTATCCAAGTAGAGGCAGAATGTTTTTTACACTCAAACAATATCAGCAATCTTTAAGAACTTCGGACAAATCTATTTTAAATAATATTAACAAGAAGCTTTTGGATTCGTTAATTTCCGAACCTAAATTGGAGATTTTCAATAGATGAGTTTAATTCCTAAATGAATGAAACTAAGCCGATAATTGAAAATGTTGAAATAATGTTTTAATCGTAATGGCTAAGCTAACGAATCAAGTTAAAGTTTGCTTCGTTAGTCAACAAATTTTGAAATTTGCCGAGTACAGCCCTACTTTTCTGATAACCAGAAGTGTATCCCAGCTCTTGTGTCTGGTCATTTGCGGTTCAAATCAATGACGTCGAAGGGCTAATTCATGACGTCATTACTTTGAGCCAAAAATTACCCAAAACCGCTTGAATGCAATGGTTAACCAAAATGATAACCGGTTATCCGCTTGAAACTGATTATATTATACTGGTCAGTTCAAGTATTCCAACTGCATCTGAATAAATTCTAGACCGTCTCAAACTCCTTGAAAAGCCGACACCAGTCGTCACTTGTTCGACGCTTTTTTCCATCGTATATCTGATTCAATAAAAATTTATACCCATGTCCAGTGACACTGAATATTTATTGAGTCACTTCTGGAAACAATCAGGCGGTATCCTGACTGTTCATCCTTCATTGAACAATTGACAATTGACTGACTGGTCAATGCGATCTTGAGCACGCTTCTCAACAATTCTAGATCCTAGAGATTTACTCCTCTTCGAAATTGCATTATCTGAATTCTTTGTCTTGAGAACTCTGGAACCGGACAGGCTCCTCAATGTAACTAATTAGCATTGTTTAGATTAGATAAATAAGGATACGGACGGAGATTTCAGATATTTGTGGAGGAATTTTTCAGCAAGGTAATCAGAGTTTCCTGTAGTGAGAGTTTTTCATTTCTATGCATTTCGATGGGAGAGATAATGAGGAAGATTAGGTTGAAAGAATGATTGCAATTTGTACGGTTGATATTAATGTAGGGAATTTCGATTGTTGTGATTTTATTTGAACTTTGAACTTGAGTTATACGTTCTTCTGGAAATACACAACTCGTGAAAAGAGTTAGTCCCTTCATCAGCTTTCAACTTGTTGAATGTAATGTCACTATTTTTTGTGTGTAGAATCTTCACTTACTTATCACTCTAATAAAAACAATAAACAGCAAGAATGTTTCTTGTTCGAGAGAATACAGGTACAGAGGAACTTCCTTGTAATGAAAGAGCTAAATTCGTTATAAAGAAAGTTTCGTTATACAAAAATCGGGAATGTCACGGCCGACTTCACTGATAAATTCAAGGTTATCATTCAAAATAAGCACTTCCTTTAAGACATTTTCGCACAACTTTCACACTAGCGTAATGGTTAGATTGAACCAAACAGCCAGGGGTGTATTTAAAACTGTTTCAGAAGGATCTCTCTGCCCGCCGTTATGATTTAGTTTTAGGTCGGAATTCATTATGTACGTCCGGAAGAATTTCGGAAAAAACCCAATTCCTACCATTTTACCATTACCCATTCAAAGAGTGGTGTTCTTTGAATATTTCATTATAGGGAGAATTTACTCCGTTTTAGAGGTGATTTAACATGAAATTTAGATTCAAGGTGCAATGTTTTGTACGAAATTCGTTATACAGACGTTCGTTATAGGGAAGTTAATCGATTTGAAATGAAAATTGAATGGCAGTCTTCCTTTATAGTAAGTATTTATTTTGGATAGTTTTCGAATCAGATAATACTGAAAAATGTCAGTATTTTTCATCTCATTCGAAAATGAAATTTGAATGGCAGTCTGGTTTTCGAATGGGATAAATACTGAAGAATTTCAGTAGTTTTCATATCATTTGAAAACTATCCAAATAAATTTCTTCAGTATTTATCTCATTCGAAAACTAGACTGCCATTCAAATTTCATTTTCAAATGGGATGAAAAATACTGAAATTTTTTAGTATTTATCTGATTCGAAAACTATTCAAAATAAATAATTACTATAAAGAAGACTGCCATTCAATTTTCATTTCAAATCGATTAACTTCCCTATAACGAACGTCTGTATAATGAATTTCGTACAAAACATTGCACTGAAGAATTTCAGTAGTTTTCATCTCATTTGAAAACTATCCAAAATAAATTTCTGCAGTATTTATCTCATTCGAAAACTACCCAAAATAAATAATTAGTGTAAAAGGAGACTGCCATTCATACTTCATTCAGTATCGAATACTGTAAATTATATATGGGGTTGTCATTCGAAAATCTCCAAATATTTCAGTTTTAAGTTCCACATTTTCGGAGCAAAACCTTCGCAGAACCTTACGATGTATCAGAATACTGAATGTACCACATCAATGCATGGATTCTCTACTATGAGACATGCAGATGTGAAAAATTTCGAGAATTTGTGCATAACTTTGCAAAAGTGCATGTCAGAAAAATTTTTTTTTAGGTTATATTGATAATTTGGTATCGAATCGATACATAAATAAAAGTAAAGGTAGTTGCATTTGAGATAGGAAAGAAGATATGCGTTTGAGATAGACGTGGAAACACTGTCAACTTGAAAATATTTTAGGCGAAGAGTTCCTTCATCCTCAAAGCTGGTCCTAAAATTTCAGAAAGAAATATTCACTAGTTCTCCAAAAACGTCTAATAGGCCAACTTAAAAGGAAAACCCTGTATGTTCCTCTATGAAAAGTGTGAAAGCTGACACTCACAAATGCTTCAGTCTTTCAATAAATTCATATCTTGATTTCGTTTAGAATTCCTCATGTACAATCAACAGACGTAGAAACAATGAAATGAATTCAAACACCACATTACCAACGTTTAACCGACAATAAGACATCTCAACTCCACCCAAATAAACCATAATCAACAGAACAGAACAATTCAACAGGTCTCACCACATTCAATAAACCCGTTCATTAAAGACACTGAAATTTCATCTTCGGTAATTACATGCCTCTTCCAAACAAAAGAGGATCATCTTTTCGTTCCTCCAATTCAATTGTCCCAAGACATATTGGTCTCAATGAAGTTGTCTCTGTTGTGCCAGAAGACTGAAATATTAGACAATTTCGGACCGGTATGGTGAATCTGAAAGAAAATAACATTCATACGTTGACGGTGCCGATGGGGGCCATCTTCCAAGCCCCTTTCGGTCCCATTGTGCCTTTGAGACATCGCTGAAGTGGGCGTAACAGTTAAAATTTCGTTTCCTGTCCTGTGTGTGCTTTTTGCTTTTTCCGAATCGTGAACACGTGTACGGGTATGTAGTCGGTAATTAGGTTTTTTATTGAGTTAGTAAGATACCTTCTTCCTGTTGAATCGTTTTGAGAAGGCTAAACGGCCTACAGACGATCAACTTAGTTGAAGACTATGTTGTCACTAGGTAGGTTGTAAACCAAATGAAAGTGAAAATAGCGGTTGTCAACCAAAATGAAAACATCATTTCAGCGGTGGTTTCCGTCGAGTGAACTCGGCTGATTAGGAGAAATTATCGAAACATGGAGAGAGATTTTTCGTTATATTGTATTATAAACGATATATGCGACAATGTGGTGCAGCACAGTTCTTGAATGAAAGAATTTGGACCAAGGATTGGTATCACAATCGGTCTCATTTTTCCCATTTCGGTTTAATGAAAGAAATTTTCAGAATTTTGAGCCGCAATTGGTCTCCAACGATAGGGTTCTGCTCCCTGATGACGAATCCGTGGTCAAATTCAATCCGGTCCGTGTGACCGTCCGGCCATAAACACGATAACTTTCTAAGGAATTGTCCTTGAGACTTGAGATTTTCAGGGCGAGTTTGGTTTCCAAATGCCACAATTAAGTTCGTTAATCAGCCAAAACATACAAGGTGTCCCACAAAATAAGACCATTCCGAATTTTTTGTTCCTTAATATTTCAGACAAAACGAAACCACATGCAAAATGCTCACAGTAAGCCTCATGCGAAATATTGAAAGAAAGAATCATTGCATGTCCATAACAAGATATCCAAGAATCGCCTCATCTGAAAGCATAGTTCAATTTTCTTTTAATTATTGATTTTTACATATTTCATTTTTAATAATTTCCATAATATAAGTCTGATCATCCTGAGATTTTGAATTCATTTACTAAGCATGAATCTCAAGTACTATACAAAATTTTGAGGTAATAGCATTATTGCTCCACCGATGAATGTTCGCTCAAAGCATCTGCTTAAGGTTTTTTTATATATCTCGGATTTTACTCTCCATAATTCAGGAAGATCTTTCACCCAATCAAAGAAATCTACCCAAACTTGAATGTTTGGAATTTTGCTCATATTTTCTAGTTAAATTACTACCTTTCCCCGAATATTTACGACGGATTTTGAATACGCTATGAATGTTCACTCTACAAGGTAGAATTCCAACTGGTGTTGTCACCTAGTTGATGACTACCATACAGACGCTCCAACTTAGTCGTCAACATGGTGGTCCGCCCACCAAATATCAAACCGATTTGATCTCGCATCAACTTAGTCTTCAACCTGGAATATCAACCACCAACCAGCCTACAGACGTTCAACTTGGTCGTCAACATGCCGTGTTTACAACTTAGTCTTCAACTAGTTGATCGTCTGTAGGCCCCTTAAGAATCGTTTCTTGATTTTGGTGTTATTTTAAGCTTCAATTCTGAAGTTGATAGTTTTTGATAATACAATTAATGAAGATTTTATTATTAGAACTGGAGTCTTCATGGCTAGGTTGGCCTTTAGGAAACCGTGATCATGTAAAGGGTTTTTCCAAGAAGAGGTGTTATTCTGAATAGCCCTCCATTTCGGTAGATGTCACGTTTGAAGCTGTCATTTTTTGACATTTGACAAGTAGAAACTACGCCATTAATGAAAATGGAACGATACACGCTTCAAGAACGCATTGAAGCTGTGAAAATTCACTATAAAATGCTGAAAATTTGCCGAAGACGGTTCGTAAAACTCGAACATTTTTGGGACGTCTTGAAGCACCTTGTCGCACCGCAGTAAAAAATTGGTGGAAAATTCGAGCTGTTTGGGACAACTTAGTGATGTGAACAATAAAACCGGTGCACGTCGCCCAAAACAGCCGATGCATTCCACAAACGTCATTAAACTGTATTTTGCATAAAGATTTGGGTCTTAATGCTTATAAAGTTCAGTTAACACAAGAACTCAAGCCGGCCGATCATCAACAACGTCGTGTCTTTGCTGATTGGGTCGTTGAAATGCATGAAATGATTCGGAATTCCATCGAAAAATCATCTTGAGTGAAGGCCCATTTCCACCTCAATGGCTTCGTCAACAAGCAAAATTGTCGCATTTGGGCTCGGAAAACCCAGAGTTTTGTTGAAAAGCCTCTCTATCCTCAACGTGTGACTGTTTGGTGCGGTTTATGGTCCGGTGGAGTCATTGGACCTTACTTTTTCGAAAATGGGGCTGAAGCAACAGTTATGGTGAATGGATTGCGCTATAGAGAGATAATTAAATGATTTTTTATGGCCGAATTTGGATAGTATTGATCTGGACTACGTTCACTTTCAAAAAGACGTTGCTAAAGTTTCCGGACCGTGTTTATCTCCCGATAGGTGACCACAATTGGCCACCGAGATCTTGTGATTCAACGCCTTGCGACTTCTTCCTTTGGGGCCACGTTAAAGAGAAGGTCTACGCCAATAGCCCAGCGTCGATTCAAGACCTCAAAGATGGAATTCGTGAGGCTATCGAGAACATAGGGCAGCCACTTTGCGATTTGGTTATGGAAAAATTTCACTGAAAGGATATTGTTCTGTAAGCGTGGTGGTGGTGGTCATTTTCCTGATGTTATTTTCCACTATTAACGGCATAACTTCTTCTTCATAATGAAATAAACATCCCATCATTATATTGAAAAATGGTATTCTTCTTTGAATATCAAATAACACCTCTTATTGGAAAACCCTCAAGATATTCTGTTGATAAAAACGACAACCTCGTTAGGAGCCTTTGCCGTAACCTCTTGGGTGTCCAGACCGGTTTTCCAATGTGATGTTTTCAGAACAGCTAGCTCTGGACACTGGCACACCTTGTGTTCAGCTGTTACTGCTTCTGTTCCAGAGAGCCTGCAAACCCATCTGCTGATTTTCCCATACGTAAAAGCTCAGCTCATGACAGCTTCAGGAACTTTTTGGTACAGGTAGTTCACATCGATTTTTTCGGCCTGATAAGTCCAGTATTGTTTCTCCAAAGAGGTTGGCGAATTTTGAATTATGGGTAGATCAATGAACTTCCAACATCTAAAGAAATTGGAATAAGTAATAGAGATTCCCCCAATTCAATTTTCGATATTATTGACAAGTATTGACAAGGATTGGCTACCACATATTGAATTCTTAAGAAATAACTCATTAAAACGTCCTACTCCTTTCTGAAATTAGAAATCTGATCAATACCCTCATTAGGCATTATATTCTAGGTTTATTTCCAGTTTTCAGTTGACAGATTGAACTGCAAATATTCATTTCGTGGTGCATTTCAGGTGAAATTGCAATATGACGGTATGAAACCACCTACACACAAACTCGGTCCAATCGATATAGCAGCGAGGTCTCCTAGGAGAATGATGAACTTTGCGTAGGAGGTCAAATTTCAGAGAAATCATCAATGAGTAGGGTACTAATGCACAAAATCACATTCGTGTTAATGCAGAAAAGTAGTAATTTGAATAAATCGATCACATCTTATCTTATTTGTGAATGAATTCGGAGAATGAATAAACAAATAAACGAATATCTTCATTCGGCTGTTTTACCATAATAGAAGGGTTTTCAAATAAGAAGTGTTATTTATTATGAATAGCCCGCTATTTCCGTAGATGTCACGTTTGAAGCTGTCAGTTTTTGACATTTGATATGTAAGTTGAAACTAGCCATTAATAAAAATGGAATGATACACACGCTTCAAGACGCATTGAAATTATTAAAATTCACTATAAAAATGGTGAAAATTTGGCAGAGACGGTCTGTGAACTCTAACTGTTTTAATATGATTCAATACCTTCTCTACTTTTCTGGACGTATCTGCAAGGTTTACATCCAGAGTAATAACGTTGGTATAGTTTTTAATAACGAGTGCGCTAAAGTTCAAGATCGTCGAAGTTTACCAGATTTTCAGTAGCATCCAACATCCCCTTTCATATCTAAATTACCATCACCACCCTTCATATTTTGCATAATCCGATACACCCCGATAAATCGTTCAGTGGTTGACGAACATAACCTCCAAACTCCCCAACCCGCCATCATATCACAAAACTTGTTAGAGCGCAAAATTCTCCTCTTCAAGTTTCACGCTGGCTGCAGAACAGCCCCAAAAAAGTAATAAAAGACATCTCGACAACATGTTGCAGCGAAATCAATCAGATTACGTCTGCCGTCACTCTAATGGCGATCGTTGCCAATATGAAGGGGAAAACTTGCACGTTTCCGCGTGTATTGTTGGCACGCGTGTTTCCGGTGTCCTGCTGCTCCTTTAATCCCGCAGAAACCGGCAAACAGGAGGTGCTTCGATCGTCTTACGGCCGAAAACAGATACGGATTAGAATGTTGCTGAGGACTCTTGGAGTGGAGCGTGTTCGAATTGGTTTTTCGGCCTTCGGGAGGTTGCTGAGTGGGTTTTCCTGAAGGGATATTGCTTTAGGAAGGGGTGGATTAAATTGGTAAATGATTTTTGTGAATGGACGATTGTAATAGGGTAAAATGTGGTGAATACGTTGGTTGTACCAACAATTCGAAATTCATTTAATGCATTTTTAATATTGCCAAATCACCTCAATGAAAATCTTTTATTCTGAAGTGTTTTTCAATAAGAGGTGTTATTTTGATATTCAAAGAAAAATTACATTATTCGATATGAATAATCGGATGTTTATTTCATTATAAAGAAGAAGCTATGCCGTTAATAGTGAAAAATAACATCAGGCAAATGACCACCACAACCACGCTTACAGGACTGTGTCCTTTTAATGAAATTTTCCATAACCAAATCGCAAAGTGGCTGCCCTATGTTCTCGATAGCCTCACGAATTCCATCTTTGAGGTCTTGAAGCGACGCTGTGCGATTGGCGTAGACCTTCTCTTTCACTGGGCCCCAAAGGAAGAAGTCGCAAGGTGTTGAATCACAAGGTCTCGGTGGCCAATTGTGATTACGTCTTCGAGAGATAACAACGTCCGGATCATTTTCATACATTTCAACGACCCAATCAGCAAAGACACGACGTACTTGATGATCGGCCGGCTTGAGTTCTTGTGTTCACTGAACTTTATAAGACTTAAGACCCAAATATTTATGCAAAATACGGAGAAATGACGTTTGTGGAATGCCTAGTTCCAAAGAACGACGAGAAATGGACAAACCTGGGTTTTCTTCAACACCTTCGGCTATAGCAGCAATAGTCTCGGCTGTTATTGAGCGGCGTGCACGATTTTTTTTCCCCACATCACTAACTTGCCCTGACAGCTCGAATTTTTCCACCAATTTCTTTATTGCGGTCCGACAAGGTGCTTCACGACGACCCAAAATGTTTGACTCTGCCGAATTTTTCACACCATTTTTATAGTGAATTTCAATAATTTCAATGCGTTTTCGAAGCGTGTATCGTTCCATTTTTATTAATGGCATATTTTCTACTTGTCAAATGTCAAAAACTGAAATCTACCGAAATAGCGGGCTATTCAAAAAAACACCTCTTATGGGAAAACCCTTTATATTTGGAGCCCGAGAAATTTGTTTTTACTTTTATTTCTGCAAATTTAAAATTTATGTTTAACGATGTTTCCGGACACCAAAGACAAGCGTGCCCAAGGAAAACTGTCTGAAGTAGGCACTTTGCTAGTAAGGTAACATCTCAAGAGTCATCAGATATCACGACTCCCTTGTATGACGTTTGGTAAGTAATATGCAACACAGGAGGGCAAACGGGTAGTAAGCGAATATATGGGACCGCATCCGGCTAATCCCACTCAGCCTCTGCTGCCCGAATCCGACTCTCACCGACACGAGGTGCCCTCTGTTAATCCGAGCAACCAGTCAGAGATTCGGTAACCAACCCGGGTGGATGGCTGGGTCGGAGACAAACGAGAGCGGGTGAAAATGGTAAGTTGCGTTCACCATCAAATGAAGAGTTCATTGTCGCAGACCCTCTGTGCCATGAACATACCTTCGTTGCAACTTAAGCTAGGATCAGCGCGTACTGGTTTTGGCTATATACACACGCAGCTAACAAGAAGATGAATTGTTTTAGCGGAACAAAACACTCCGGAGGCAAAATACCCCCTCAGTCGGATCTCCGGGAGGGGGTGTCTGCTCGAACAAATCATCGGAATAATAAAAGCAACAAGGAAACTTTCACATTCGCAGCATGGAATATTCGTACACTCCAAGATTCCGACACCTCAAATCGACCTGAAAGAAGAACGGCCATTATTGCTCAAGAGCTGGATCGTCTCGATGTCGATATTGTGGCACTAAGTGAGACGCGTCTTTTAGACGAAGGAAGCCTTGTCGACGGCAACTACACTTTCTTTTGGAAAGGTTTGCCGAATGGATCTCCAAAGATACACGGAGTTGGCTTCGCAATAAGAACAAGTCTAATGCCTAGACTGACAGAAATACCTCATGGTATATCTGAACGATTAATGACGCTAAAATATCAATTGCAGGATAAAAGCTTTCTGCACGTCATTAGTGCTTACGCACCAACCTTGAGCGCCGAGCAGCAGACCAAAGAAGCCTTTTATGAGCAACTCGAAAAACTACTCAAACAAATTCCAAGAAATCACCGGGTAATTTTGTTAGGCGACTTCAATGCGAGGGTAGGCAGAAACGCTGAAATCTGGCAGGGCGTAATTGGCCGTCATGGAATGGGAAATATCAACAGTAACGGAGAGCTTCTGATGACAAAATGCATGGAGCATAATCTAGCTATAACCAACACGCATTTTAGACAAAGAAATAAATACAAGGGCACATGGCAACATCCGAGATCCAGGCACTGGCATATGATTGATTACATTATAGTCAAGAAAAAACACTTAAAAGAGGTGAAAATTACCAAAGCCATTACCAACATCGAATGCTGGACTGATCACCGCATCGTAATCTCTAAAATGACAGCAGCCTTAAAACCATCTTATCGAAAGAAAAAACAAACGAAAACCAGAACGAGGATCAATACTGAACGGCTGCAAACCCAAGTTATTGTAGACCAGCTACGTCAAGATGTGGAGTCAAGATTAACAGATCTAACGACCAACGACCTCGATGATGTTGAAACACTTTGGGCAAATATAAGAGACTCCCTTTACGCGGCCACTATATCAGTCGTTGGCGTCACAGAAAACAAGAAGCAAGAGGACTGGTTTTCTGAAAATTTACATCAAATACAACCCATCCTGGATGAAAAACATAATGCTTTCCAGTTAATTCAGACCAAACCGAATAAAGAAAATCAAAAAAAATATGATGATGTAAAACAATCAGTACGCAAAAAAATAAGACAAATCAAAAATCAATGGTGGACTAACAAAGCAAGAGAGATTCAAGGCTATGCAGATCAGCATGATCAAAAACGCTTTTTTGACGCTGTTAAGAAAGTATATGGTCCGATACAAAAAAAGTCTGCCCACTCAAAGACAAAAATGGAAATTTAATAAAAGATAAGAACCTACTAAAGGAAAGGTGGAAAGATCATTATTCAACAATTCTGAATCAACATTCTGCTACCAACAATAGAGCCATAAACCTGTTACCTCAGTACGACCTCGCAATGCCTTTAGACAACGAGATTACCCTGGAGGAAATTAAGGAGGCCATAAGTTACCTGAAAAACAATAAGGCATCGGGCGCGGACCAAATACCAGCCGAAATATACAAAGCGTTGTTAAATCAAGGCAGAGTCATAGAAGAACTTAGATCTTTCTTCAACTTGATCTGGGCCAAGGGCGAAGTTCCTCAAGATTTCCGTGATGCCTTCATAGTGAACATATTTAAAAATAAGGGAAGTGCTGCAGACTGTGGAAATTACAGAGGTATCTCATTGCTGTCAACTGGTGGAAAAATACTAACCAAAATAATGGCAAACAGACTAATAAAACATGCTGATCTTATCTTTCCGGAGACTCAAAACGCTTTCAGGCCAAATAGAGGCACGACAGATCTAATTTTCACTCTTAGGCAACTCCAGGAGAAATCGAAAGAACAGCAGTCAGGATTGTACATGGCCTTCATCGACCTAGCCAAAGCTTTCGATTCCATTAACCGAGAGGCATTATGGGAAATCCTCGCCCGTTTCGGTGTGCCACCCAGGTTTCTCACTGTATGCAGAAGTCTTCATGAAAACAACTGGTCCAGGGTTCTGATAGACGGCGAACTGACGGATCCTTTTCTCACCCAAACTGGAGTCAGACAGGGCTGCGTACTAGCACCGATCCTGTTTAAACCTATTTGTTACTGCATTAGCTCTTATGGTTGATACCAGACTACAAGAACGAGGCATTGCGATTAAATACAGATTCGATGGAGGTCTTTTCAATTTAAAGAGACTCAGAGCCAAAACCAGATCAAGGTATATTTCCGATCTACAATATGCTGACGATTGTGGTTTAGTAGCGGAGTCACCCGAACAGCTACAGGCAATGCTTGAAACTTATGCATGGGCTTACGATGCCTTAGGTCTCAAAATAAATATCAACAAAACCAAGACAATGTCTACTCCACCTGCACGAGAACAACTACCTATCAGGATTCAGGGCGAAGCATTGGAAACTGTAGGGCATTTCAACTATCTTGGTAGCATCGTAAACAGCAACGGTAATATAGACGAAGAGATCCAGCATCGCATCAAAATGCTACCTCGTCCTTCTGGAGACTCAGATCTAGAGTTTTCGATAACCATGACCTATCCATTTCCACCAAAATTGCGGTATACAAAGCCATAATAATTCCATCATTAACCTACAGTTGTGAGACTTGGGTTCCGTACAGGCGACATGTTAGGGCTCTGAATCGCCTCCAACAAAGACAGCTGCGGCAGATCATGCATGTTAGGTGGTTTCATAAGATATCCAACGTTGAGATCCTTCAAAGGGCCGAGTGTAAGAGCATATCTGTAATAATCGGTCAGTCCCGCCTCAGATGGGCAGGTCACGTTGCTCGGATGACTGAAAACCGCTTACCAAAATGCGTCCTATATGGAGAGTTGGAGAGCGGTCGACGTAAGCAAGGAGGACAGTTGAAGCGCTACAAAGATGTGCTGCACTCGGACTTGAAGGCTCTTAATATTAACAACAATTGGGAAGAAACTGCACAAGATCGCGCCGCATGGAGAAGGACCGTTTCCCTGTTCGACGATAACCAAACAAACAGGCCACGTCGAAATCTCTCTGGTGAGAGCTACCAGTGTGTGGAGTGCGGAAGAAGTATATCTTCAAGAATTGGCCTATTCAGCCACATGCGCAGTCACAGAAGACAACAACAGCCACAAATTAATGTTTCCGATAGTAGATAATAGTTTATCTTTTTGTGTTTGTATATTCGGTAATCGAATAAAGCTTTATATATATAATATGCAACAATATGTTCTAAGAAAAAGACATAAATTATTCTGAGATGTCTGTACTTCTGAAACGGCGGCCATTTCCCAAAATTGAAAATAAGGGTCACCCAATTTATTTTCAAAAATCTCCTGATGAATTCTATTGCATATATTTCGGAACACCCAGTATAAAAAACTTCACTACATGAGACATCACCCAATAAATCTAGATCTTTCGCAAAATCTCCTGGTCAACTTAATAATGCAACAGGACAAAAAGCGAACCTAAGACGCGATAAATCCAGCAACACAACTAGCGAATTCTAGACACATCTCACCCCCAGCCATTAGCTACATTCCTGGCACACCCACACCCATTACAAATTCCACTCAAGTACGCCTCTGTCGAGATTAATTCGGGCATCCTGCACCCCCGCACGAGGATCAGTCTAATTGTTACAAGAAGACCTGGTCCTTCGAGCGAATCAACTTATCCTGCAGTCCTGCACAAAAAATACACCCGTGTGTACTGGTCTAAGTTTCAATTTAGGGGATGCGAGCACCTATGCGTACAGGCAAGGCCTACTTCAAAGAAAGGATGCGTCACTTCCAAATTTGCGGAAAATGAGGGGGGGCCCGATGACACATTCCCCTTTGATGTTTTCCTCCCGGGAGTTATTTGTGTCTGATGTTTGAGGAGGATCTGCTTGAATGACTGGCGCATTTTTGGTCCCTTGGCTGGGTATTAGTTATTCGATAAGGGTTTATTAATGTTGTTTGTCGATGAATGAAGAACGTATCATGACTGGAAAATTGAGTGGGTGGAGGGAAGGAGAAAGAATGGAAAGCAGGATATGATAATTCGGTGGTCCGGATTCACTAAACGAATTTAAAGAAGATTGCAATTTGTTTATAAAAACACTTTATGATAGGGTATTTTTGATCACCTACATCTACACCTGAAATTAGAAATAATGAAATTGCCTTCATTAAAAAGTTTCTACTAGATAATCAATACCTATAAAATTTTATAGAAAGAACAATTTCAAAAGAACGAAAAATATCTAATCAAAATTCTAATGATGATCAGGTACAAACAGAAAACCGTCAGGAACAATCAAATTCGTTGAACGTCATTCTTTATATTCCTGGCCTTTCAGAAAAAAATAAGAAGAATTGGTTCCAAATTCAACAGAAGAACTGTCTTCAAAACACAAAATGATTTGAGATCCATTCTAACCAGAATGAAACCAATGAATGAGACACAAAAATAAAAAAATTGGGTTTACAATATTCCCTGCATAATAATATGTATGTGGAAAAAATACAGGAGAGACATCAAGACCTTTAGAGATAAGAAAAACGGGAACATAAGAACAACATCAAAAATATAGACATTACAAGATCACAAATTGCTGATCATGTATGTTCAAATAGCGGAGATCATATGATGAACTGGAACAACACAAAGATCCTATTGACGGAACCTGATAATTATAAAAGGAAAATCAAGGAATCCACATGTATTTTGTCAGATGAAGTAGATAATTTGGCCAATTATTCTGTTGGAATAGATCGTATTTGGATTGATTTATTGAAAAAAGAACTGATATCAGGAAATTTCAAAATTAAATAAATCAACATCTCTTTGTGTTGAAAACTTTCAATGTCAATTAGACTGCACATGAAAAAACACATAATTCTGAAGATTTTACAAGTTTGTCTGAAAAAGGTGTCTGATATAGACACCGAAACGTTACATTATCCTTTTAATTTATTTTCTTTTTCAGTTTTACTGTTGGGCAACAATTTCTTTCAGAATAATCTTAATTAAAAAATTTTTGAATATTTCTGTTTCAGAGACTGGAAGTGAAAACCTATAAATATCGATTGAAATATATTCTGGGAGGATTCTGCATTTCTTAGAAACTTCATAGGTTCTCACTCCCAGTCTCTGAAACATAAATAATTAAAAAATGTTTGATTAAGGTGAAGTGCTCCTGCGAGAATCTTTGCAATTATTTGTCAGGAGCAAACTGGTTTTGAAAAAAATTGTTGCCTAACAGTAAAAATGAAAAATGAAACAAATTGAAAGGATATTGTAACGTTTATTCATATCATTCTTTAATGAATTAATTGCTTTTTTCTCATCATTATTCAAATTTGGATTCAATTTGAAAGGTTTCTCTAATAAAATTTTGTTGAGAACTCTAAATTCATTTGATTTTTCTATAGGGAGATTTTGAGCAATCTTTTCAATAGCTGTTACCATATCTAATATTGGTACATTTTTTTGGAGTTATAGCAAAATTGAGTCCTTTAGATAAAACAGATTTTTAAATATCCTTTTAATTTGTTTCATTTTTCATTTTTACTGTTAGGCAACAATTTTTTTCAAAACCAATTTGCTCCTGACAAATAAGTGCAAAGATTCTCGCAGGAGAACTTCACCTTAATCAAAAATTTTCAATTATTTATGTTTCATAGACTGGGAGTGGAAACCTATAAAGTTTCTAAGAAAAAACCTATAAAGTTTCTTAGAAATGCAGAATCCTCTCAGAATATATTTCAATCGATATCTAGTTAAATGACATTTGACATTGCACATCTCCTTGGATTTCGAATATTTATCAACAAAAAAAACTAACAAACCCCGTGTGAGAACCGCAAAAGGACCGCAACTCAACCAATAATTCAAACACACACCCATAACCCCAACAAAATATCTATCATTACATTCAAAGAAATCAAAGAACACGACACACTCACACACACACACAACAAACCCTCGTCTACTACAAATTTAAGGTCATTATTTTTTCTTAATAGCCGCTCAGGCCTATAACCTGTGATGTTTAATTATAAGGTACGCACGAAAGGATCAACGTTTCCTTTGTGCAATACAAACGGAGGGGTGGCGTTTGGACTTTTGTTTTTGCCGGTAATCACCGGAGAACATCAATCAAAGGTGGTCCTACGTATTTTCGGCATTTTCGTTATTGTAATTTGTCTGTCAGTGTATATTTTTAATTGTAAGTTTGTTAGGAATAGAGGCATTATCGAAGCGTTCGGGTTAATTTGTGGGTGAAAGATTTGAGAAAGAAGGTTTATAGATTTTGCGGAGGAATTATTATTTACATGGAATATTCTGAAACGTTATCGTTATTCTGCATAATCATTTCAAACTGTTTATATCAAACAAAAAAATGTATATTTCAATAATCAATATCTTCAGCTACTGCACCATAAATTAACCCAAATTCGTCAACACTACCTTAATCAATTCAGATAATCCATAATGAAATAAATATTCCCTACCCTCGTCAACAAATTTAGCATAATATAAAATTTTTATGGTTTGGGTTTCACAATCTTTTTCCAAATGTGCATGATTATTCACTTCACAAATATACATCCTCAAACTCAATTTAATTTCCATTTTCATGGAAATATTAAATTTTTTGTTAGAAATTTCTCTGATTCTAAACTGCGCAAAAAATTAAGGCACATTCTGAAAATCTCAATTTTAATGAGAGTTAACTCTACATTGACTTTATAACTTATTTTTTATGTTCTCTAGGGAAGGTTTTGAAGGAAACAAGACACATTAAATGGAAGAAAAATTCAGGATTTCACAGAATCTTATGTTAAAGAAGAGAAATAAATAATTTTCAAAATACTGGAATGCTGATAAGTGATTTAATACTTGGTATTTCCACTCCTTGCGTTAATTACAGCTCAGTAACGACGGTTCATATACTCAAAATGAGTGATCTTAAAATGTTCTGATCTAATCATTCCCAGATTTCTCTGAGTTGGATTCATAAGTCATTAAGAGTAGCTGGATGATTTTCTGAACTTCTGAGCCTTCTAATGAGGTTGTTCCAAACCTGCTCAATCGGATTGAGATCTGGACTTCTTGCTGGCCATTCCATTCGAGAGACTTCAACCTCTTCATGGTACTCCTGAACGATGCGCGCACGATGAGGCCTGGCCATAAAAATGAAATTTTCACCAATGTATGGGGCAAATGGCACTACATGCTCTTCAAGAATGTTCCTTATATACCTATCAGCATTCATAGCTTCATTATCAATGACCACTAGGTCTGTGCGAGCAGTCAAAGATATTCCACCCCATACCATAATCGATCCTCCCCCGAAACCAGTAGTATTCAGGAAATTGCACTGAGCATATCTTTCATGTGGACGTCTGTATACAATGAAACTTCTATCACAATGATAGAGGCAGAATTGGACTCATCTGTGAAGAGAACTCTTTCCCAATCTGCCTCTTCCCAATGCATTTGCTCTCTCGCAAATCCAAAATCCAAACGCGCCCTTCGATGGGCTGGGGTATGAGCTGGGCCTCTTGCCGCGACACGAGGCCTCAATCATATTCTCTGAGGCGATTTCTTATTGTCTGAGTGCTAATTTGCACTCCATGAGTTTGACAAGCTGATTTTGAAGACGGCGAGCGGTTGAAACCGTTGTCTCAACGGAGAAACTCCCAAGTAACGTTCTTGAATGGCAGTTGTTAACCGTGGTCTACCCTGACCTGGTCTTCGGATATTCATACCTGTCTCCCTGAATCGCTGCAACATTCTGGACACACTTGAATGGGAAACTCTAAACCTTTCTGCAATTCTTGTGTATGTCCACCCTTCTTCTCGCAAAACTACCGCTTGGGCACATTCCTTTTGGGTCAAATTGCGTGTTTCGCGTTGCATAGCGATCGAGTTTAGAAAATCAAACGAAAGAAACACTATTGATTACTAAAATTGATCGAGAACAACTGATTTCAGAGGAAGAATCTGATAATTTCATCTTTTTTTATTCTTGCTGGGAAAAAACATCTGTATTGAAGAAAATCGTTGAAAGTAGATAACATATGCATGCATAATTCAGATAAAAATAATTATCGTTGAGAACACCTTCAGTTGTAAAATAAATTTGAGATTTCCATAATGTGCGTTAATTTTTTAGCGCAGTGTATTAACGCAACTCCCACTCACTTTTTTGTACTGCTTTGAATTGTTATTGAACATTTTACTGCAAAATTTTAGCTCGATTGAGTTGACAATTCTGAATTATAATGAAAAATGAATAGACCAGAAAAAAATTGAATTCTTTGCATGAGCGTTCAGTACAAGGATCTTCGCTCTCAAAATATATTTCACTCGAATCAGATATTTGTTTTTGGAATAAATGGATTTTTTTCAATATTCCGAGAAAATTTTCCATGGTTCTGTTAATACTACGGCTTCTTATCAGTATTTTGCATGTGACCGCAAATTTCATTTCGATGGATTTTGTTCTGTCTGAGGAATTGAGGCCTTTTAGCAAACATAA
Source organism: Propylea japonica (assembly GCA_013421045.1). Taxonomy (NCBI): domain Eukaryota; kingdom Metazoa; phylum Arthropoda; class Insecta; order Coleoptera; family Coccinellidae; genus Propylea; species Propylea japonica. The sequence continues at coordinate 78,318,955 of CM024240.1, read as the reverse complement.
AGAATTAATGGGCCCTCATTTAATCTCTAAAGTCTGAGTCAAACTCTTGTTGCTGCAATTTCAGGACTGCAGTACAATACTCTCTTATTGGAAAAAGTTCAACTTCAATCATGTACCTACTATTATATTGCACCAAACAATATCAAAAATGTATTACCTTCATTCTACCGCATTCCCCTATCAATTACAGTGATTTTTCTCTCGAGACATCCAGTTTCGCTAGATGCCAAGAAAAACCAATCATCATTATCTTCAGCTTCCGCACCATAAATTAACCCGAGTCCCTTAACACCACCTAAAACCATTTCACGTTCAGTGAATACATAATTCAGCAGATTATCCATAATGAAATAAATATTCCGTACCCTCGTCAGAACTTTAGCACGTGAAGTCACTGCCAGAAGATCCAAATATGAATATTTTATACCAGTTAACTCCAAGCGAAAAAACTCTTTCAACTAACTTGGTGAGTCTGCAAAAGTTCATATATCTACCACACTTTCTGCGAATAGAAAGCCTTCAGCAGTTTCATGAATATTAAATTCTTTCTGATTACATTTTCTGTTTACCTTTGAGGGTACAATGGCCCTTCTTAGGCCTGGCTTACAGGTTATTTCCCAACGGAATGCCCTAATGAAAGCGAGGGGAGCGTTGCACCCTTAGACCTCTTAGATTTATAGATTTGAGAAAATTCCTGACTGGGTACTCATATCAAACAGTCGTTAAGTTTGGTGAACTGGAATCCTGAATTATCGGACAATTGAGGATCGAAGTGGACGATAAATGGACTTGTTATAACTCTAGTAGTATTTGAATGGAGGTACTTGACTATTTTATTGAAGGTAAGGGCTTAACTGAAAAATCTAGGCGAGTTAAGTGGCCAGACTGGGGTGATTGATCAATTCCAAAAGAACAAGTTTGGAACTGTCAGGTTGGTCTCGTACTTGAATATAATTTTTCAATTGGCGAATTTACTAACTGACAAAGATACTGCAACATCCAGAGCTGTTTGAATTTTGATTTTTTTGGCTAAGATTAACATAGTATTGCATTTATTTCAGTGGCTCTGAGAAATGAACTACAGATAGGTTAGAATAGTAGGTATCAGATCCCCCAAGAAGAAATCTACCATCTTATTGCATCAACGCCAAGAAGGGTTGAAGAGTGTATAGACATTCGCGGCGGACAAACATATCATTAACAAATTAATTGAAAAAACTTGTAAACCCTTCGTTTTTTTCCCCGCACATTTTGTATAAGAATTGGCTCCCGGTGGATTTGGCTGAAAATTTGATATGATGTTCTACTAACTCTTCTGATCAAATGTCTCCACAGTCACGAAGCTGAAAAATGCATACTTCTAGGAGTTTTTAGCGATTTTTTGTATCCATTATGGCTTACGCATTACCGTTCACACAGAATATTTCATGATTATTGAAAGCAGATTCTGTCAATTCGAAATATTTTCAAACATTTCTGTGTGAACGGTAATACGTTAGCCATAATGGATACAAAAAATTGATAAAAACTCCTAGAAGTATGCATTTTTCAGCTTCGTGACTGTGTAGACATTTGATCAGAAGGATTAGTAGAACATCAATATCAAATTTTCAGCCAAATCCACCGGGAGCCAATTCCCGTACAAAATGTGCGGGGTCCTTTATATCCTTCAATTCTCGCTATACTATATGTTTTACCAAAAAAATTAAAATTCAAACAGCTCGTTCTGGTGTTGCAGTTTCTTTGTCAGTAGTATATTTTCTCCAATAAGCTTGAATCATGGTAGTTCTAACAGAAATTGTTGTAGTTTAACATCAGAATTCATGAAGTATTGCCTCAGAAATTTTGAATCAATAGAACTGTTAAGAAAAATATCAATATCCCTTATTTTTAATCAAATGTCTGGTAAAACTGATCATTATACGAAAACTGCAATTTTTTTTAATTAATCATTCATTTTATCAAGAAACATATGTAGTTACCTATCAAGAGTTTATACAAGGTGTCCAGCAACTGGCCAGCTAACCGAAAAATTCATTTCTAGAAAAGTTTTTAGGTTTTCACTCCCAGTCTCTGAAACAGTATTAAAACGGAATAATCAATTTTTTTTTTCTAGATGTTCTAATAAGAAAATTTATAAATCATTTTGAAACAAATGTATTTCGGAAAGAAACGCACACTAATAGATATCTTAATTTGTATTCTAATCATGTATTATAAAAACACTTTATGATAGGCCTTTTTGATTTCATTTACACCTGAAATTAGAAATAATGAAATTACCTTCATTGAAGAGTTTCTACTAGAAGATCAATACCCACCAAATGTTATAGAAAGAAAAAATTCTAATTCAGAACGAAAAATATCTAATCAAAATTACAATGATGATCAGATACAAACAAAAAACCGTCAAGAACAACCAAATTCGAATGTCCTTTTTATATTCCTGGCTTTCCAGAAAAATGAGAAGAATTCGTTATAAATTCAACATAAGAACTGTTTTCAAAACACAAAATGATTTGAGATCCATTCTAACCAGAACGAAACCAATGAATGAGACACAAAAATTGAGAAATTGTGTTTAAAGAATTCTCTGTATATGTGGAAAATCTTATACAGGAGAGACATCAAGACCTTTAGAGATAAGAAAACGCAAACAACATGAAAAATATGGACATTACAAGATCACAAGTCGCTGATTATGAATGTTTAAAAAGCGGAGATCATTATGATGAACTGGAACAACACAAAAATATCCTAATGACGGAACCTGATAATTATAATAGGAAAATTAAGGAATGCACATGTATTTTCTTAGATGGAGTAGATGATTTGGCTAATTGTTCTGTTGAAATAGATCGTATTTGGATTGATTTATTGAAGAAAGAAATGACATCAGTAATTTCTAAATTAAATAAATCAACATCTCTATCTGTCGACAACTTTCAATGTCAATTAGACTGCACACGAAAAAATACACAATTCCAAAGATTTTACAAGTTTGTCTGAAGAAGGAGTCTGATATAGACACCAAACGTTCATTATCCTTTTCATTTATTTCCTTTTTAGTTTTACTGTTAGTCAAAATTTTTTTCAAAACCAATTTGCTCCTGACAAATTAGTGCAAAGATTTGAGCAGGAGCATTTCATCTTAATTAAAATTTTTCTTTAATTATTTCTAATTCAGAGACAGTCTTCTAGAAATGCAGAATCCTCCCAGATTATATTTTAATCGAAACCTAAAAATATTCATGTCCACTTTTGCAACGCGAACCGAAAATCCAATTAAATTATGCATATTTCCCAAGAAAAGCCCGCATTCCAGAAAGAATATAATTTCCAATTTTCCACGTCATTTGATCCATTCATCTTCGCTACTATGTGAACATTTATAATCGAAGCAGACGCATACGTTAGTCATACATCGGTAACCCTATCTGTAACCTGTTTGCTAACTGATCTTCGCCGATAAATCTATTACAAGCTATTAATCTGATAATGTTGATCATGGTGACCATCCGCACCGCTACATGGAACACAGGTGTTGGAATTGGATGATATCGAAGAGCTCAAAGACGACAGTTAGTTCTAGGCAAAAAGCTGAAATAATTTATGATTTATGCTTCGCTCATTATGGTAGAGTTCTTCGGGAAATATTCTGAGAATTTATGATTTTTATCGATTTGTTTTACTTCTGTTTTGTGTGAAATAAGTTGTACTGAGATGAACAGCTGAGATTTCTGCTGGTTTTCTTGTGGGGATATGGAATTATCATCTAAGACGTAGAATCATTTTTCTAATTATGTGATGAGTTTGTTCGTAAAATCCTACTTTTTTCAGTAAAATCTTGCTATTATATCTCAGACACAGTTTTCATGTTTTTGAGCGCTCGTTCTACTTAGACGAGTGCTATATCGTTTTGCCAAATGTCTGTAATTTTCGAATTTTGAGCCGAAAATGGTCTCAAACGATAGGGTTCGACTCCTTGATGGAAAATATGAGGTCAAATCAAATTCTGTAGGGCCGGCCGTCCGTCCGTGAGCACAATAACTCTCGAACGGATTGTCCTAGAGACTTGAAATTTTCAGGGTGTGTTCAGCTCCCAAATAGCTCGGTTAAGTTCGTTAACCAGAAAAATCGTACAGGGTGTTCCATAAAAAGGGGCCATTCAAAATTTTTGTTCCTCAATATTTCACACAAAACGAGAGCAAACGGAATGAAATTCTGCAGCAACTTGCCAGATGCTCATAGTGAGCCTCTCGCAAAATTTTGTGGCCATAGTATTAACAGAACCATAGAAAATTCAATTGGAATATTGAAAGGAAGAACTTTTTTATTTCCGTAACCAACTTTCCGATTCAAATGAAATTCATTTTGTAAGTTGAGACTGATATACTGAATGTTCATGCAAAATTTCAAGAGGATAGCATCATCAGAACCATAGAAATTCCAATTGGAATATTAAAGGAAAGACTCTTTATATTTCCATAACAAGATATCCGAATCAAATGAAATTTATTTTTGGAATTGAGATTTATATATTGAATGTTTGTGCAAAATTTGAAGATCATCGCATCATCGGAACTATAGAAAATTCAATTTGAATATTGAAAAAAAAATTTATTTTCATAACAAGATATCTGAATTGAGTGAAATTTATTCCTGGTATAAAGATTGATATACTGAATGTTCATGCCAAATTTCAAGAGGATCGCATCATCAGAACCATAAAATTTAATTATTTTAATTTTCAAGTGTGACCAAGGAATTGAATTTTTTTACTTGTTTATATATAAAGTATCAATTTCAAGTCATATACAGAATTTTGAGATGATAGTCCTATTGCTCCACCAGAGAACGAGCGCTCAGAAGCTCCTGCTCAGGGCTTGCTTCCATTTTTTTCATTTAAATGTGAAGTGAGCAGAAAAACAATATTTACATGGAACACGGGTGTTGGAATTGGATGATATCGAAGAGTTCGAGAACAACAGTTAGTTCTAGGCAAAAAGCTTAAAGAATTTCTGATTTATGGTCCTTCTCAATATGATAGAGTTCTTCGGCAATATTCTGAGAATTTATGATTTTTATCGATTTGTTTTACTTCTGTTTTGTGTGAAATAAGTTGTACTGAGATGAACAGCTGAGATTTCTTCTGGTTTTCTTGTGGGGCTATGGAATCTCCAACAAAGACTTAAAATAATTTTCTCTATTTCTGTGATAAGTTTGTTTATTAAACCTTACTTTGAAGATGAAAATCTTGCGATAATATCTCAGACTAAAAGGGCCCACTCACTAAGAGGGAAGCGCGAAGACTTGAATGCGCGTTGTACGTGGTACAGTTAAAAGTGTGTGTGTATGGCGTAAATTTGGAATGCGCATTCATCTCCGTCGTGTGGCGTGTGCATTCTTCCCCGTACGTGGAAGAATGACCAAAACGACCGTGTATGGGCAACAAGTCTCTGCACGTTTCATATGTTTAGCAACACAGTGTCGGGTTCGATATTTATACCTTAGAAATTTTTTCCTAAATAACAACACACGCCACTGCCATTAACATCAGATCTTTTTTCGACGTCATCTCACGCTTGTCGCACATCCAAACCAACACGCAAAAGTGTATGTGTGTGGGCAATATGAATGCACACGTTTGCGTTACAGCAAACATGCAGAGACTTAACTGCGCATTCTTCCTTCCTAGTGAGTGGGCCCCATTATACAGCTTCCATGTTTTTTTTTCGTTTTCATGTGAAGTGAGCACAAACAAATAACAATATCTACATGGAACACAGGTGTTGGAATTGGATGATACCAAAGAGTTCGAAAACGACATTTAGTTCTAGGCAAAAAGCTGAAATAATTTATGATTTATGCTTCTCTCATTATGGTAGAGTTCTTCGGGAAATATTCTGAGAATTTACGATCCTTATCGATTTGTTTACTTCTGTTTTGTGTGAAATAAGTTGTACTGAGATTTCTTCTGGTTTTTTTGTGGGGCTATGGAATCTCCAACAAAGACTCAAAATAATTGTCTCTATTTCTGTGATACCTCAGACAGTTTTCATGTTTTTTTTTTCATTTGAATGTGAAGTGAGCTAAAACAAATAACAACATCTACATGGAACACATGGAATATTATATCGCAAACGACAGTAAGTTCTAGCAAAAATACTGAAATAATTTAATTATGATTTATGCTTTTCTCATTATGGTAGAGTTCTTCGGGAAATATTCTGAGAATTTATGATTCTTATCGATTTGTTTAACTTCTGTTTTGTGTGTAATAAGTTGTACTGAGATTTCCTTTGGTTTTCTTGTGGGAATCTGCAATAGGGACGTATAATAATTTCTTTACTTCTGTGATAAGTTTGTTTTTTAAACCTTACTTTGTAGATGAAAATCTTGCGATAATATCTCAGACTTACACAGTTTCCATGTTTTTTTTTCGTTTTCATGTGAAGTGAGCACGAACAAATAACAATATCCACATGGAACACAGGTGTTGGAATTGGATGATATCGAAGAGTTCGAGAACAACAGTTAGTTCTAGGCAAAAAGCTGAAATAATTTATGATTTATGCTTCTCTCATTATGGTAGAGATCTCCGGAAAATATTCTAAGAATTTGTAATTCTTATCGATTTGTTTGACTACTGTTTTGTGTGAAATATGTTGTACTAAGATGAACAACTGAGATTTCTTTTTTTTCTTGTGATGCTATGGAATTTTCAACAAATATATTCATTATTCTACGCTTCGTTATTGCTTCGTTAAGGAGCTAGTGCCCTTTGAAGATGACGTTCTGTCCACACTTTTTGCCACATATTCGCAAAACGGAGTCACATAAAGTTTACACATTGGCTAATATCAAAAATACGCATAGATTAGATTGAGTGCATTTCTTTAATGTCAAGCACAATCGTATCATTTGGGGGGGGTGGGGGACGAAGGGCATTTTTAGTTGAAACTTTTTAACTTTCATTATTTCGCGGGATTTACATCATATCCATAAACTTTGATGTTTTTTCTTGAAAAAAGATGCTCTTGTATAATAACGCCCAGATGCTGCATTTCTGAAAAAAATAGATTTGAAATTTCTCTCTTTTCACTGAGTACTTTAGAGTTAGTTAAATGATAAAAATATTTTTTCTCATAAATGCTGCATCTGGGCGTTATTATACAAGAGCATCTTTTTCAAGAAAAAACATCAATTTTATGAATATGATGTAAATCTCGCGAAATAATGAAAGTCAAAAAAGTTCCAACTAAAAATACCCTTCGCCCCTTCGCCCTTCCCCCCAAATGATACGATTGTGCTTGACATTAAGAAATGCACTCAATCTAATCGATGCGTATTTTTGATATTAGCCAATGTGTAAACTTTATGTGACTCCGTTTTGCGAATATGTGGCAAAAAGTGTGGACAGAACGTCATCTACAAAGGGCACTAGCTCCTTAACGAAGCAATTTTGCATTATATGATTTGGGTCGAATCTGTCTAAAATATGATCTTCAATGTCCACTAGAAGTTTGTCGGTCTAATTACGGGACACCCTGTATAAAAGAATGTTCAGCTCACCTCATCTTCATGTCTCCGATATATTTTTCATTTTTTCCACTTATAATAAAATGAAAATTCTCGTTGTCGTTTTTCTTCTTTTCAAAACATGATGAAGCTTTTTGTGAAAACCTCACTACTCTATCAATTTCTCGCCTCGTTGCAGGAGTCCGTTGAATGTTGACGTTCATAGACTTGAGTGTTGACTAGAAATAGCAACAAATGGTATTTTTTTGCATCAGAACCTTTGAACCTTAGGATTTGAACATATGTATGTGTATTAGACATTGATGAAAAACAAGAAGACTATGCCCAAAGTTATCCTTTAATTCTCAATTGAAAAATTGCATCTAACCTAAGCTAACCATTGGATCATTTGATGGTGTATAATCATGGCCTGCCCCCTCGAAAATATTTCTATATACGTCACTGGTTCAATGTTATCTGAACCATTCGACATTGGGGTTTTCAGTGCAAAAACTTCCGACTTGAATGTCTACAATAGCGAATTCGTGGAAGTGTATGTTATTTGGATGGAATAAATATTTATCCAGACAATATTTGCAGTGTAAATAAAACACCGCCCATGTTGACATCGCCATAACGAAAGCAAAGTGAATTTTGATTCATTATATTCCTCTTTCGTGTTTGTATTTTGATTGTATAGGAATGTTTAAGTTATGACATATGTTTCCGTGCTCCTAAAAAAGATAAAATCAGGAATTGAATTGAATATCTCATTTTGTGGAACAGAGAATTCTCATTACACGAGTGCTATATCGTTTTGCCCAAACAGTAGGGGACTCCCTGATGACGTATTCGTGGTCAAATTCAATTCTGTCCGTGGGACCGCCCGTTAGAACAATAACTTTCGAACAAAGATTAGGGACGACGAAGATGGGAAACGCGCCTACTACGCTAGTACTAAAAAACGACCACATTTTAGCCCCAGATTTTACTAGTGAGATGTTAGATGGCGCTGAAGACAGATATAGAAAAGAAGAAATCTACATGTGGCGGGAATTTTGAATCTAGGTTTTCTACATGTGGCGGGAATTTTGAATCTAGGTTTTTCGTTTCTCCCCATACGCAGAATTTTGGGATTATACTATTCAATGAAAAATGAGTAAAATATTATAAAAAATAATATTATACTCATTTTTCATACCAAAAACCAATATGGAGAAAATCTCATGAACAGATATAATGAAAGAAACAAAATTTTTTGTAAAATTTTTTATTCGGTAAATAAAAAATATGACATAATTATAGATATATAAATGAAATAAATAAATATATTATGTACGAATATGAATATAATGAATTCCTATAAATAAAAAATATATAAATATGATAAAAATAACATGAATAAATAAAATATCAAGTATAAATATGATAAATCACAGCCCCAATGAAGAATTCTAGTAAATAAATAAATATAATATACATTCAAATAAAAAATCATAGAAAAAAAATATATAAATGAACCAAATAAATATATTATGTACAAATATGAATATAATGAATTCCTATAAATAAATAAAAAATATATAAATATGATAAAAATAAAATAAATAAATAAAATATCACAGCTTTAACTATAAAATTATTCATTGCACACATTGCGAAGTTTCTGAAATTTGGAAAATACCTTTTTTGCCTTGTTCTGGTTCTCAAATCGTACACCCCAAAGGCAACGGGTAATCATGAATGACTTCAAAAACTGATTAGAAATTTCTGGTGTACAAAGATGAAAAACCAAGCCTTTCTCTTCCACAATTCCCATCAGATCTTTCACCAAATGATTGCTCAACCACAAATCCTTGAAACATTGGGTGAGAAGAATTTCAAGTTTTTCAATTAAATTATAAAATTCTTGAGTGGCATATATAAATCCTTGAGATTCTGAAAGAGATTCAGCCTGTTTGAAATAGGTGAACAACTGATGCGCACCTATTAATTTTTTATCTTTGTCCACCAGAATACCTTCGCAAATGGTGCAATTATGAAATGTTAGGAACTTTTTGGCCATGTAACCACTGATATAGTTATGGCATTTTTATCCTTCAAATCTATGTCTGAATCTTCCAGATCTTCCCAAGTATTGATTAAATCAGGTTCATTATTTTCTTGGAACACTGAAATCTCGCTCAACTTTGTTAATTTCTCCAAAGAAAACGAGAAGTCCTCTTCGCAGTTGGTTCTATTTGAAAGCTTCGATATGCTGGTGAGGTATGTATGACGTAGGCCATTTTCAAATTGCAGAGGACTTGGGTTCCGACAGCAACCATGTTGTTGCCTCACAGTGGCGAAAAAATTTTCCACTGGATCTTGGTTCAGATGTTTCGTTAATAATTTGGCACATTATAATTGGAACGCAAATCCTCTGCAAGTTGCAAAACACTATTTATTGTTATTATGAAACCATTGATACAAGGAGGGATAGATCGTTTGGATAGTAAAAACCTGGATTCCCTTAAATTATCTCTAATCTCTAACAACAATTTTTTATGAGGCGACTCAGCACTTATGGCATATCTCAATTTCAACAAATCGGAATCCAGTTTGTTACTATTCAAACAATCAAATAATTTATCCATATCGCTCACAAAATCAGCTGTATGTAAAGAATCAGCTGGCAATTCTCCATTCTGATGCAATACGAGCATTGTTAAACTTACTGTCTCACTCAATATCTGAGTAGCATACTTTACTCGCATTGCATTGAATGAGGATAGATTAAAATGCTCTGGTGTGATTTTCCACATCATCCTCACACGTAAAGGGTTTGCAGACTTGCCAGCTGATTCAATATATTTCCAACTGATGGTTTGTCCCTTGTACAGTAAGTCGTACTTCGCCAGATTATTCCGGACACTTTTCAGAAGGTGAGGGGCATCAAATATGAAAAAAATTTTCTGGTTATTTCTGAAAAAATAACTTTGGTTTACTGATATTTGGAGTTGTTTGGCCACATTTTGATTGACAGGACTTTGATCGCAAACAACTGCCTTCACTACAAGTCCTGCCTTCTGTGCACAATCAATTGAATCATTGAAAATCGTTAAAAGAAATTCATTTGTGGCCGTACGCCCCAAAAACCAGTATCCCAAAACAAATTTCCAGTTATAAGTGATGCCCCTCACCATGCATACCAGCGCAGATGTAGCCTTATCATTAGTTCTCTTTCTGCCGGTATCAATAACGCCGACTATTTTATCTTTGTTTCTATTATAGTGCAGTTCTTCACTCAATGAAACCTCATCGAAAATGAGACTGCAAATATTTTTCTTACTGTCTGTGCAGTTTTCAAAATACCGTTTCAGGGATTCTTGGATAGCAGGACTTATGCCGGGACAAATTGTGAGCTTCGACTGCCAGTTTCTCAAGGTTCTGACAGTCGGTAAGTTGAGCGATTTGGAAAAAACCCTATATCCCTTAGGCGATGCATAATACCACAACAAGCACATCTCTTTCAAGCTATCGTCATACCTTCTATTGAACTTATTCGCAAAGTTGGACTTCAATTCGTTGGAAAAAATAACATGAGCTTCCTTAGAAAGGTATCTTTTCGATTCAACAATTAATTTTGCAATATTGCTTCTTGAAACAGACTGAATTGGTCTACCTTTGCAGAAACAAGGAGGTACCTTTTTTCTTGATAATTTGCACCTCAGGGAATTGATTGTAGATTTCATTTTCTTCACCCTCTTCTCTGTTCTTGGGCTCAGTTTGCTTCTGCGCCGTTTATTCTGCATGGTAGGGGTTGCTGAATTGATCTCTCCTGATTCCTGAGAAACATCTAGAAAGAGAAAAACATTCTTTTATTTATTGGATTTTCATGAAATGAAATATCATATCAAGAAAGTACAACGGCATCTGAGTAAACTTACCAATATTTAGATTTTCCTCGTTCTCTTTGTCAGAATTATCTGTAGGTTCTACATCTGGCACAGAATCTATAAAGAAGGGAATTCTTCTTTATTTCTATTCAAACATTCAATTTATATTATTAAAGGCCTGTTTCACCATCTGCTGATAAGTTACGATCTATCTGGCAGAATGTGAAATACATTCATCTGTATTTAGCATTTATTACATCAAAATTGTTTAAGGTTTTTAGTATGGAATACCATAAATTGTATGAAAAGGAAAGAATATTCTCTAGAAATAAAAATCTGAGAGGATTAAATTTTAAAGATATCTGCAAGTGGCGAAAAAGGCCTAAATCTTTACAGTTTCGAATATAATATAAACTAACTTACCAATATGAGGTTCAAGTACTTCATGAGGTGGAGCAATCATAATATTCTCGTGAATTATAATTTTGGAGACAGGAGGAACATCCAATTGAGGTCCGCCAATGTGTGGAATACTGTCAGGAAATAATAATCTCCGTGGAAATTCACATCTAAATTGCTCTGGGGAGAAATGCTCACTACATATAGTGTATTGTTTTGCGCCCAAATCTAAATCGTGCCGTCCAGAAAATTCCAACCATTTTTGAGCCCTTGAAAATCATTGAATATTATTATTGTTATTACAACAAAGCAAGAGAAGAGGCAAAGCATATTGGGAATGAGTGGAAATATGTACGAAAAAAACACCAGAAAAAATTCAACTCTGAGACACAACGTAAATAAATAAAAAAATGGTTTAGTAGTATCAAAAATCATTGAATATTATTATTGTTATTACAACAAAGTAAGAGAAGAGGCAAAGAATATTAGGCATGAGTGGAAATATGTACGAAAAAACACAGCAGAAAAAATTCAGCTCTAAGACACAACGTAAATAAAAAAAAAAAATGGTTTAGTAGTTTCAAAAAGAATTCAAAAACTTACCGTTTCATGTCTTTTGGAAAATTAAATAACGTGATGCCTGGTTTACTATTTTTACTGTTGTTACAGTTCATAACAACACAATAATGAACACCCATCTTGACAGTTGGAAATAAACAAAATTGAAAAGACCGAAGGCACTTGTAGCGAAGACGAATTCAAAAATAATAGAACCTCAAATCACAAGAAAGTAAACGAAGATAAATGTTGCATAGAAACATTCAAGTTTTGGTTTTTCCTTTATAACTGGCCCATATGATCATATTTAACCAGGACGTTTACTAGTGAACCACTAGATGGCGCTCGCGTAACTGTAGTCGCTTCGTTTCCCATCTTTATCCTCCTTAATCTTTGCTTTCGAAGGGACTTAAAATTTTCAGGGCGAGTTCGTTAACCAGCCAATAGTACAGGATGTTCCATAGAATATGTTCATTCAAAATTTTTATTCCTCAATATCTCAGACAAAACGAAACCTATCGAGATGAAATGTTGCGGCCATAAGCAATATGTTCATAATGAGCCTCATGCAAAATTTTGTGGCCATTGTGTTACCAGAACGATTGAAAATTCAATTTGAATATTGAGAAGAAGAATCTTTATATTTTCATAACAGGATATCTGATTCAAGTAAATTTTTTTTATGAATGAAGACTGTTATACTGAATTTTCATGCAAAATTTTTGTGGCCATAGTGGCAAAAGATTTATAGAAATTTAATTGGAATATTGAAAAGAAGAATCTCTATATTTCCATAACAGGATAACCGATTCAAGTGAAATTCATTTGTGAACCATGACTGATATACTGTATAATGTTCATGCTAAATTTAGAGAGGATCGCATCAGAACCATAGAATTTGATTTTTGTAATTATTTATTTTTTAAATTTTTTTGAATAATTTCCAGAATATAATTCCGATCGTGCTGAGATTCTGCATTTATATACATTTGGTATCAATCTCAAATCCCATATAAAATTTTGAGGCAAGTAATAGTCTTATTGCTCCACCAAAGAACGAGCGCTCAAAAGCTCCCGCTCAGGGCTTTCGTAATTTTTTAGAATATTAAAAGAATTTCAAAAAAAAGTTTAAAACGTTACTGTTATTTGAGGTGATATTCATCTTACTCATCACTTTTTCGTGCTCTTTTGTTTCTCAATTTTGTTTTTTTTTTCAAATGAAATTTCAAGATGTCATATCAATTGAAAGAATGGAAAAATGTGGTTCAGTGAAAAAAACTCTTTTATATGATTATTTGAGCTCATTTATTGAACAAATTCACACATAAAAGCACTCCATTGCTACGGAAGACAGTTTTCAACGAAATTTTGATCTCAGTGCTCTTGTATCATACGCAAAAATGTATGGTGTTTACATTTTCTTCTGCTAATACTGTGAAATACCAAATGCAATATTGTTTGATATAGGAGAAATTTGTGAAGCCATGTCTCAGAAAAATAATGATAATACTAATTTGCATTCTGATGGTATGGGTATTTATGAACATTTTGAATTAGTGATTATAATCAACATTTGTATATCTAGCAAATGTACTTTAGTTAATTGAATTCTTCTTGAATCTTCACCAAACTGAACTAAACTGGGAGCGTCGATACAAAAAATCACCATATTGGAATTACTCACTTCCTAAGCTGAATAAAGTGGAACCTATAAAGAAATAGCAAAATCCGCAAAAAAAATCGTTAAACAGAAGTTTTTTTATAGTGTCAAGTATCGAAACAAGCAATTGCATTTTTATTGTGAACTAGCTTTTACCCGCGACTTCGTCCGCATAAGTTTTTTTGTTTTCTCCCGTCTGTAAGTCCCCCTGCAACAATGTCCCACTATCGTGTTCCAGTCCTTAACTTCACATCAAAATTTGTTCAAAAGCAACCGAAGCTACATAACTTCCTCAGTAAATATAAAAAGTAAATAATGTAAAGTTCGTATAAATGTCTATCTAATTACCTCCTGAAGTTCAAAGCGTAGCTAGTTATGTAGTACTATATTAATTCTGTGGTGTAGGTAATTAGATTTTATCTGTATGTAATGTAACAGTCAGTTGAATAAAAAATCGTATACAAATCAGATCAATAGTTTTGGCGTAATGTGATTCTAGACAGAGTTTTAATGTTGTAGATGGGTAGCTGTGTCATGTGGGAATGAGATATTTTCCCGTAGTAAAACGGAGTTTGAATTTTGGTACCTTCCTACCCTATAAGTTAAGTAGTGTGATGGAATGTCGCTAATTTTCGATCCAAGTAAAACTTTTAAATGAATTCAGTTGCATCAAAATTTTATCATAAATTCCCTAAATTATGGCGCCTACCGACCCTCTAAGTTAGAAAAGTGATCAAATACTAACTTGAAGTCTTAGTAACACTCAGTTGAAAAAAAACATCAAAATCATTTCAGTAGCTATGACGTCATGCGCTTCTTGACACGATCACGCTAGATTTCCGCGGGAATGAGGTATTTTCCCACCGTAAAAAGTAGCCTGTGTCCGTGCCTAGGATCCTATCTTTATATTAACCAAGTCTTATAAAAATCCGTTTAGACGTTAAGGCGTGAATGAGGTAAACTTTAAAAAGAAACGACTAAATCACTAACTTCATTAGTTTTCTGCCTACTGCCTACGCCTTAAGTACGATAGCATGAATATTAATAGCCCCCCCATATCCCTTTCTAGGTTACTATCTATCGCCTAACTAAATTTCATCAAAATCCGTTCAGCCGTTTACTCATGATAGAGCAAAACTCCCATCAAAAACCATTAAAAAAAATCACTAACTCAATTCAGTTTTCTGCCTACTTCCTACCCCCTAAGTACGATGACGTGATCATTTTGATCTTATATCCGTTTTTAGGTAACCATCTATTACCTTACTAAATTTCATCAAAATCTGTTGAGCCGTTTAGACGTAAAAGAGCAAAAGTCCGAACAAAACGACTTGAGTGGTATACCATTAAAAAACATTTTATTATCATAAAAAACATATCATTTTCTCAAATATTCAAAAATATTTTCCGGAACCCCTTCAATGGACTGGAAAGCGAGACAACACTTTTAGAAGGCTTGAAATTGGAACTTTGAACTATCTCTTCACGATTTGGTTTTTAGGCCGGTTGCCCCTTCAAATCAACGCTGTCGGTATCTTCACTGCTATCGTAGTGATCTCAAACACCGCATTTTACATTGTGTAACATGTCCTTTTCAGGGATTTATTACCTATGTCCGGCATAATTATGGAAAAACCCAACCTTATACCTTACCCTTTCAAAGAGTGATGTTCTTGCTCTTGGAATATTTCGTTATAGAGAGAAATTCGTTATACAGACGTTCGCTATAGAAAAGTTCCATAGTACTACGATTCCATGAAATTGAAAGTACGGTTCTCCCAAGTCCTCCACTATGTCTTACATTCAGAATAACATTAGATAAACCGATAAAAGATTATCATATTCAAGATCAGGCCAAAGCAGCCCGAAAATAATGAATTCCGAAGAGTAAAACGAGTAGCAGCACATCCAATTTATAATGAACGCCGTTCTTAATTTGCGGCCAGGTCCCAGGGGCACGCGTTGACGCCGAAACGATCGTAAAGGTTCATGCGGTAGTCGAATGTTGAAAAAAAACCGACGTTCCATCCTAATTGGTATCGGTTCATCAATTTTACCTGGACAATTGGCTTGAATGGATTCGGAATTTTTTTCGTCATGATTCTGCGCAAAAACGTGCTAAAAAGCAATTAACGTTCGTTTAACTGTTACGCCATTGTGTTTTCCTTGTTGGGAACTTAAATGAGCATGCAGATTCGTCTTTGTAGAATTGAGATTCAATGTTAATGCTCTGTTCAGAATGGTTGGGTTTGGTATAACGACAAATTAGTGAAGTTTGCATTCGTGAAATTTCGAGGTATTTTTAGTTGAAACTTTTTTAACTTTCATTATTTCGCAAGATTTACATCATATTCAGTAACTCTGATGTTTTTCTTGAAAAAAGATGCCTAACCATTATCAAGTGATAATAAATTCAAAACAAAAGTGAACATTGAGTACATAGTGAAAAGAGAGAAAATTTCAAATCTATTTTTTTCAGAAATGGTGCATCTGGGCGTTATTATACAAGAGCATCTTTTTTCAAGAAAAAACATCAGAGTTTATGAATATGATGTAAATCTCGCGAAATAATGAAAGTTAAAAAAATTTCAACTAAAAATACCCTTCGCCCCTCCCCCCAAATGATACGATTGTGCTTGATGTGAAAGAAATGCACTCAATTTAATCGTATTTTTGATATTGGCCAATGTATAAACTTTCAGCACTTTATGTAACTCCGTTTTGCGAATATGTGGCAAAAAGTGTGGACAGGACGTCATCTTCAAAGGGCACTAGCTCCTTAACGAAGCAATTTTGCATGACATGATTTGGGTCGAATCTGTCTAAATTACGATCTATAATGTCCACTAGAAGTTTGTCGGTCTAATTACGGGACACCCTGTATAACCCACGCGTTACTTAAAGGAATCGGAAGCAGCGAATGTTTAAAAGCTAAATACAAATAATTTTGACAATATGAAAGGTGTTTTTGAATAGATGCGAAAGATTTAATAAATAATTTCCAACAAATGTAAGTTTAGAAATGCAATGTTTCCAAGATGCAGGGTGTTGAAATTTTACTTAAGAACTGACCGAAAAAAGTGAAACGCCACTGAGATACTTCAAACTAACAATTATATTTGAATTATTCGTTCAATTTGTGACAGAAACATCTTCAACTTTTTTCCTGTGGAGCACCGTTTTATGGGAAAAAATAAAACATCCGAACGTTGAACCCCACATATGTACTATGTGTTGAAGTGACGACAAATACGCGTTAAGATGTTTTATTTTCTTATATAAAAACGGCTGTCCGCACGAAAAAGAGGTAGAAGGTTTCCCTACAAATCGAACGAAGAATTCAAAAATACACTAATTCAGTTTTTGAGTAAAACTTCCACACAATTTATCTTGGAAAAAATGCATTTCAGGACCTACATTTATGGAAAACTAGCTGACCCGACAGACTTCGTCCTGTCAAAAAGATTTGTACATATACATAAGGATTTAAAAGTAAGTAATCGCTTTATTGTTAATCATGTGAATCATAATTATTATTATTATCATTGTAGTGCTTTGTGGTATACGATGTTTTTTGTTTGATGACCTGGCGCATAGATAAACAAATCTGATGGTTTTCCAACACGGGAACAGGCAACATACAATTGACCATGTGAGAAACATGGGTTTTCTAGATTAATACCACAAACACTTAATGATTGCCCCTGGGACTTGTTTATAGTCATAGCAAAAGCAAGCCGCACTGGAAACTGAATGATATTCATACCTTGTTTCATTTGGATCTGCCCCATTTCGTTCACAATGAACCAATATTTTCGAGCACTTCCTTCACGTTAATAGATCTGACAGTTGTCTAATTTTCCGATGTGAATGACATCGGAAAAAAAATCGATTTTGAGAAACGTCAAAAAAATTCCAATTTTCTTTCGTTCTTTTCGATATCTTGCAGACGGTCTAGAGAAACGATTTATTGAGTGGGCACCCCCTACGTTATTCGACATCGGGTCGACAGCGACAGCGACCTTCGAGAGGCAATTCCTTCGGACTTCATGGGAGTCTACGGGAACACTTTTTCGAAAAATCGACGAAATTGACCGTTTTCGGGAATTTTTTTAAAAATGTTCCCGACGCCGCGAAGCGGCGTCGGACGTTTCTAAAGAAACTTCCGTCCTTCCTCTTCAAGCCTCGCCCTTCGGGCTCGGTCAAATCTTCTCGTAAAACCCACCATAAATCAACAAAAACACCCCTAAAACAACCCAACATTTCTATGAACATACTCTGTGATGGGAAAAAGAAGGGCTATTTTTAGGGTTTTTCCAGCAATAATTCTGATTTTTCTCGCCGTAAAAACCATCCTTGAACTTCAACGAACATTTTAAAAAAGATTTGGCCAAATTGGTCCAGGCGTTGTGGAGTTATGCGCTTACCAACACATTTTGCGATTCATTTTTATATTATAGATTTTGTTTCATAAAATGATCTGAGGAATCACCCTCTCAAATCTGACGCATCCTGTAGATCAAGTGGAAATGTCTATTCCCAATATGAGATTGATTAGTCCCATTTTGAATGTATTTATTCCCAATTCGATTTTGTTTACCATTTTGAAGTTGCTTAATGTCATTTTGAATTTGTTTAATCCCAATATGAATGTGATTAGTCTTAATTTGAAGTTGAAAAGGTATATATTGAAGTTGAAGATTCTTTCTAAATGATATATAGGATTTTCTATAACCAAATTGTATCAATGAACACTCTAATTCAATTCTGTTTTTTAGATTCCTTGTATTTCAGGTACATCAATTTGATAAAAAACTGTTTTGTAACGAAATTAATTTAATGCCTTAATTTAATTCGTTTTTTTTCAATTTGACAGGAGTAAAATGTTCGCTATAATTTTGAGACAACTGTACTCTATTTGCATGAAATTTTTATAGAAAGGCAATATTCACTACACTTTTTTGAAAAATGTACTCAATTCATGAAGATTTTTTAACGGGAGGTGAATAATCGCAGTAATTTTGCGACAACTGTACTTTATTCAAATGGAATTTTTTAAAGAAAGGCAATATTCGTTTAAACTTTGCTATAACATTACCTACCCAATTTACAAAATATTGTTTTTGTAGAAAACCAATTGGAATGGAATCCAGTTTATCCAGTGGATCAATCTATTTTTCGCTGAGGTGTTCCTTTATTATTTATTACATATAAACATATACATATAAATTATTTTTACTCAAAGTAATGTTTTTTCCTCATTTCAAAAAAATATATAACATGTCATATATCGCTCTCAGGTCAGTGGCGACACTCAGAGTGGCAGGGATGGCCCAGAATTTTCAGAGGGTGTAGTGATAAATGAATTGGTAGAATTTTGTTCGCCTAGTTTAGTTAAGTTTAGTTCCGTTTAAAAAGGGGTTACAGTTCACTGCGACCTTAAGGTCTATTGTGCCCCCTTACAGAGCTGTTCTGGCCAAACCCTTCCAGGCTTCAACGAGGCTAGTTCCTCACTCTTACAAGTTTCTCGTCCAAGGCATTCCTTCCTCAGGCTCGCAATGCCAAGGCATTCCGTGACTAGGTGAATGGCGATTTCTTCCTCCTCCCAACAGAACCTACACTCGTCAGTGTCCGATTATCCCATCCTCAACAGGTGCTTCCTAAGGCGACAATGTCCTGTAAGAAAGCCAGTGAGGAGGTGTAATTGCTTTTTATCAAGACTCAGATATCTTTTGGATCCCGCTGTCTCAATGTTCCGAAGGAACTCAGTGGAATGATCCATTCCTAGGAGATTCCGCCAGAGTTTTTCCCTCTCGGCTTTCTACTTCTCCAGAAACTCCTTTTTATAGGTACATTTACCTATACCACAGAAGGGTTCTCGGCCAATGAGTGACATTGTTGCACCCTCTTTGGCCCCTCTCTCCCTGAGAGAAGAATTGAAACCTAAAAAATAAGAGCACTCTGATTAACAGGAATTCAAGAGTTTTGTTGATAGTACTTGTGTCCAATTGATGGTTTTATATCTCAGACTCCCCGAAATTCTTCCCGATAGCTTTTCCGTAGTTCCACCTTACCCGTACAAAATCGTTAAATATTGGGAAGGAAGTAATAACCCCATGAGAAAAATTAGCATTACTTTTTTCAACCACACGGAAGTCAACAACTTAACGAAGCACAAAATTAGAATACCATCCACCCCATAACCACATTCAGTCATCCACCTGCCCCCAATTCCCATGCCCCAGAAAAAAATCACTTTGATCCCCACTTTCTCACAGATTCCCCAAAAACAAAACTACATAAATATGAACCCCTATTCCGCGTAGTTTTTTCACCTACCTGTTATTTATAGAACAAGTCCTTAGGAAACGAAACTGAACTACTTGTTTGAGAACGTATGGACCTGCAGTTTTCAACCCCCATAAAAACCCTCGTATAAGCTCATCTTCCTGTTCCACATTGTCACATGTGTTGCGTATTCTTTATCTAGAAAAGTGGGTGGAACGCCGCTAACAAAGTGCAGGTCTGATCATCCGATACTTTCTGTACCTTTTACCACTTGAATATAGTCGGCTTGATGTGCTGTACCAGCCCTTTCTGGGAGGTTTCTATAGATGAGTGCAGATAACACCGGAAGTGCATTGGGTGCTGTGTGAATGTATATGATGCGGTTTTTTCAGGTCAGAAGGGGATGTAGATTGAGATGAGGTTAACTTGAAATTGAAACAAGATGAGTGTGGAATAAGGAGAAGAGCGTTGATGCATATCTTACATCATTACATCAATCATAAAAAGTAGCATATACTGATGAATGAATCAGTGACACGAAGGTTCGAAGTACCAATATAAAGGTTATTTCAAATTGTGCAGTTTTTTTGAGAATGATTAAAAAACTTAATTTGCATTCATTTCCAAATACACTGCGCAAAAAATTAACGCACATAATGGAAATATCAAATTTATTCTACAACTGAAAGTGTTCTCAATGATAATTATTTTTATCAGAATTATGCATGCATATGTTATCCACTTTCAACGTTTTTCTTCAATACAGATGTTTTTCCCAGCAGGAATGAAAAAGATGAGATTATCAGATTTTGAATGTATTGGCTTCATTCTAAAATCAATTGTACTCGATCGATTCCAGTAATGAATAGTTTTTCTTTTGTTCGATTTTCTACACTCGATCGCTATGCAACGCGAAACACGCAATTTGACCCAAGAGGAAAGTGCCCAAGCGTTAGTTTTGCGAGAAGAAGGGTGGACATACACAAGAATTGCAGAAAGTTTTGGAGTTTCCCATACAAGTGTGTCCAGAATGTTGCAGCAATTCAGGGAGACAGGTATGAATGTCCGAAGACCAGGACAGGGTAGACCGTAGACCACGGGTAACAACTGCCATTCAAGAACGTTACTTGAGAGTTTCTTCGTTGAGACAACGGTTTGTAACCGCTCGCCCCCTTCAAAATCAGCTTGAGCAAACTCTTGGGGTGCAAATTAGCACTCAGACAATAAGAAATCGCCTCAGAGAATATGATTTAGGGCCTCGTGTCGCGGCAAGAGGCCCAGCTCTTACTCCGGCCCATCGAAGGGCGCGTTTGGATTTTGCGAGAGAGCATATCCATTGGGAAGAGGCTGATTGGGAAAGAGTTCTCTTCACAGATGAGTCTAGGTTCTGCCTCTTCCACTGTGACCGACGTTCCCTGGTATACAGACGTCCACATGAAATATATGCTCAGTGCAATTTCCTGAATACTACTGGTTTCGGGAGAGGATCGATTATGGTATGGGGTGGAATAACTTTGACTGCTCGCACAGACCTAGTGGTCGTTGATAGTGGAGCTATGAATGCTGATAGGTATATAAGGGACATTCTTGAAGAGCATGTAGTGCCATTTGCCCCATACATTGGTGAAAATTTCATTTTTATGGACGATAATTCCAGACCCCACCGTGCGCGCATCGTTCAGGAGTACCTTGAAGAGGTTGAAGTGTCTCGAATGGAATGGCCAGCAAGAAGTCCAGATCTCAATCCGATTGAG
Organism: Propylea japonica; assembly: GCA_013421045.1. NCBI lineage: Eukaryota > Metazoa > Arthropoda > Insecta > Coleoptera > Coccinellidae > Propylea > Propylea japonica. The sequence continues at coordinate 78,296,900 of CM024240.1, read as the reverse complement.
CAGGTTTGGGACACCCTCAATGAAAGGCTGAGAAGTTCAGAAAATCATCCAGCTACTCTTAATGACTTAGGAACCCAACTCAGAGAAATCTAGGATGGATTAGATCAGAACATTTTAAGATCACTCATTTGAATGAGTATGAACCGTCGTTGCCGAGCTGTAATCAACGCAAGGGGTGGAAATACCAAGTATAAAATTTTTTATCAGCATTCCAGAATTTTAAAAATTGTTTATTTCTCTTTTTTTACATAAGATTTGGTGAAATCCTGAATTTTTCTTCCATTTAATGTGTCTTATTTCGTTCAAAACCTTCCCGAGAGAACACGATAATAACATAAGTTATAAATTCAATGTAGAGTTAACTTTCATTAAAATTGAGATTTTCAGAATGTGCGTTAATTTTTTTGCGCAGTGTAATTTCAATTGTAAATTGAAGTAAAAGTTACCTCCCAAATGGCCTCCTCTTGCACCTCTACAGACGTCCACTCTGTTGTCAAAATTTTCAATGACATTTTGACATAATTGAGACCTGGCTTTTTACACAATCTCAAAGAAAATAGTCCAACGATGTCAAATTACATGATATTGATTGCCAATCGGCATCACCGTTTATGGAGATGACTCGTCCAGGAAATTTTTCTCTCAATAAATTAATTGTATCAGTTGAGAAGTGAACTAACAACTTTAGTTCCAGCCTTTCAGGAAAAATAATAAGAATTTGTTCCAAATTCAACATAAGAACTGTTTTCAAAACACAAAATGATTTAAGATCCATTCTTACCAGAACGAAATCAGTGAATGAGACACAAAAATCAAAAAAATGTGTTTACAATATTCCCTGCATACGTGGAAAATCTTATACAAAAGAGACCTTTAGAGATACGAAAACGGGAACATAAGAACAACTTCAAAAATAGAGACCTTACAAGATCACAAACCGCTGATCATGTATGTTCAAATAGCGGAGATCATATGATGAACTGAGACAACAAAAAAATTCAAATGACGGAACCTGATAATCATAAAAGGAAAATAAAAGAATCCACATGTATTTTGTTAGATGAACTAGATAATTTGGTCAATAGTTCTTTTAGAATAGATCGTATTTGGCTTGATTTATCGAAGAAAGAAATGACATCAGGAAATTTCAAAATTAAATAAATCAACATCTCTTTGTGTTGACAAGTTTCAATGTGAATCAGACTGCAAATGGAAAAACACACAATTCCGAAGAATGTACAAGTTTGTCTGAAGAAGGTGTTTGATAAAGACACCGAAACGTTACATTGTCCTTTTTATTTATTTTTTCTTTTAGTTTTACTGTTAGGCAACAATTTTTTCAGAACCAATTTGCTTCTGACAAATAAGTACAAAAAATTCCGCACAGCAATTCATCGTAATTAAAATTTTTTTAATTATTTCTGTTTCAGAGAATGGGAGTGAAAACCTAAAAAGTTTTTCAGAAACTTAGTTCCAGTGTTATTTGAAACTTAGATGCCATCAGAGCAGAATCCTCGGGTAAAAAAGGCCATGTTGATATTGTGGACCCACTAAGTCCAATTTTCAGAATCTTCCACAACACTTTCACAAATCAAATCAATATTTTCCTTTGAGCAACCGCTACGACTGTATTTTTCACTTTTGATCTTGTACCGAACCGGCATATTGACATTTTTTTAATGATTAGATAAATAGTGCTTTCAGATAATATATTTCACTTCGTGAAATTATTCTGAAAAAGATTGCTGAAGGGCGGTTTAATTATGGTGAATATCCCTCCATAAAAGATAATTTCCCAATAACAAATCATTTGCCTTGAAATTTTATATTTATTCAGCCGGATCAGTATCTCAATATTATTCGGTTAATTATTTCCTAATACCTATTCCAGTTATCCACATATAAATAATAATTTCCCTATCAATTCCTAAGGAAAAGTTACACTTTACCTCATTGAGAAGAAAATTGGTGCTTGGAGAAATAACAAAAATAATGATATGACATTAAATGATGCACATTATACATTAAACCGTGAAACAAGCGACAATTATTGAAATTAATGGGGCATTTTATTCAATTACCGAAGGATATTCTTTCTCTAGAAGGTATTCTGTCTCGAGGAATTCTGTAAATTGTTACTGATTGCTAGTTCTGCTCGACATAGTGCAACTGTACAGAAATACTGAAATTGTTCACATGACGTAGACATCTTTTAGTTTGAATCATAATATTGAATACTGACAACATCAAACTATGACGACAGTAAGAAGTATTTTAAGCGCTTGTTCTACTTAAACGAGTGCTATATCGTTTTGCCGAAGTATCTGTTATTTTCGAATTTTGAGCCGAAAATGGTCTCAAACGGTAGGGTTCGACTCCCTGATTACAAATCCGTCCGTTGACACGATAACTTTCGAAGGGATTGTCCTAGAGAATTGAGATTTTCAGGGTGAGTTCTGTTCTCAAATGACTCTCTTCAGTTCGTTAAACCACTAAATTGTATAGGGTGTTCCATAGAATATGGCTGCCCAAAACTTTTGTTACTCAATATCTCAGACAAAACGACAGCAATCGAAACGAAATTTTGCGGCCAAATGCGTGATGATCATAAAAATGTTAATGCAAAATTTCCAAGTACATCGCATCATCAGAACCATAGATTTCAATTTTTTAATTATAGAGTACCTACTAGCTTTTACCCGCGACTTCGTCCGCATAGGTTTTTTTGTTTTCTCCCGGCTGTAAGTCCCCCTGCAACAATGTCCCACTATCGTGTTCCAGTCCTCAACTTCACATCACGCTTGATTTCCGCGGGAATGAGGTATTTTCCCGCCGTAAAAAGTAGGCCGTGTCCGTGATTAAAAACCACTAACTTAATTAGTTCTCTGCCTACTGCCTGCGCCTTAAGTACGATAGCATGAATATTAATAGCCCATATCCTTTTCTAGGTTACTATCTATCACCTAACTAAATTTCATCAAAATCTGTTCAGCCGTTTAGGCATGATAGAGCAAAACTCCCAGCAAAAACCATAAAAAAATCACTAACTCAATTCAGTTTTCTGCCTACTTCCTACCGCCTAAGTACGATGACGATCATTTTGATTTTATATCCGTTTTTAGTTAACCATCTATTACCTTACTAAATTTCATCAAAATGCGTTCAGCCGTTTAGACTTGAAAGAGCAAAAGTCCCAACAAAAACAACTAAAAATCACTAACTCAATTTAGTTATCTGCCTACTGCCTACCCTCTAAGAACGATGGCGTGACTATTTATAGCCTATGACCATTTCTGGGTTATCATCTATCATCACTTGGAACACCAGACATGGTTTAAAACACCCTCCTGGCCCAAGAGCATCAATTAAGTGTTTTGTATCTAAATATTGAAGGTATTTATTCGAATATTTTTAAGTTTCAATTTTGTAAAAACGGCGAGGCAGGGTTTTTTCTACTGAGGTTTTTCCCTGTGCTCTGGTATCATACGACAGAATAGTATGGTACCCCGTTTTGCACCAACCTCAGCTAGGGACTTTTTTGTTTCATGTATTGTATTTTGTTAGCTCTCAATTCAAAAGAATATATATATCTATCACCATACCAAATTTCATCAAAATCCGTTCAGCCGTTTAGGCGTGAAAGAGTAACAGACAGACAGACAGACAGAGTTACTTTCGCTTTTATAATATTAGTTTGGACTAGTATGGATTTGCATGTTACATTTCTTGAATATTTTCCAGAATATAATTTTGATCGTGCTTAGGTTTTGCATTCATATACTTAGCATGGATGTCAAGTCATACAAATTTAAGAAAAGCATTCTTTGGGGTGAAGCAATATGGCCATTACCTCAAAATTTTGTATAGGGCTTGAAATTGATACTAAGTATATGAATGCAAAATCTCAGTTCAATGGGAGTTATATTCTGGAAATTATTCAAGAAATGGAATATGTAGAAAATCGATAACTGAAAATATCAAAATCCTACGATTCTGATTTCACACCCCTACTAAAAATTTGCATGATCATTCGCTTCACCGAATTACAACCTCAAACTCAATTTTATTTCAATTAAAAGTTTTTTTATGAGAAGAGTAGAATATTTTTGTTTGATATCACGATAGACTTTCCTATGATTGTATTAACGCAGCTTCCACGAATTTTTGCGTTCGGCTTTCAATTGGCATTCGAAAAACTTGATAACTCAGGAAAAAATTCTAAATTTCATATGAGCTTTGTTATGTTATTATGAGTATCTTGCACTTGGCCGCAAAATTTAATTCCGATGAATTTCGTTCTATCTGTGATATGTAGGAACAAAAATGTTGAATGCTAATTTTTCATGAACACCCTGTACGATTTGGCTGGTTAACGAACTTGACCGCAGCATTTGAGAATCAAAACTACCCTAAAAAGTTCAAGTCTGTAGGAAAATTCTTTCGAGTATTGTGTTTACGGACAGGCCTCACGGACATTGAATTGAATTTTATCGTTTGGGACCGTTTTCGGCCCGAATTCCGAAAATCACAGACATTCGGACAAAATGAAAAGGAATCATTTAAGTGGAAAAGGCGATCAAAAAGGAATACATGCATATTTGATTCCTTATTTGCAGCAGAAATATTTCAGTGTGCTTTCATCTAGGAAGAATAGAGCCTCATTTTGCGCAAACATATAAAAACCGGAATGAGTTTCACACGATGCCATCAGATTGAGTGATTAAACTGGCCATAAGCCAACAACAAAAGACCCAAATGTTCTAACAAATGACAAAAAACCGTAATCAAAATCTTGATTGTCCAGTATTAATAAAAAAACCTTACTGCACCTTGCACAGTTAACACACAATATGAAGGATCATTTTCTCACGAAACCCTCCAATTATGTACACATACAAAGTGATTCTAACAACAGAAGACATGGACGAATGACAAAATACCGTATTTAAAGAGCTTGCAATTCCAGTATACGAAATTTACAACAACTGGTGCTGAACCAATTTACATAGGTACACACCAATTTAATCAAAACACAACAAAAACAGCAATATAAAGCCGAAATTAAGGAGGCAAACATCAATTCTTTCTTTAAGCGACAATAATATTGAGACCTGAATATAAGAGAACAAAAACCTTGAAAAAATTATTGTAGCTCGCTTTTATCTAGAAAGAATATTTGTATCATTAGGTGAATATAAGATTATTAGAGTACATATATTAATCGTAAGCAATATCATAAGGATGCTGGTGGCAACAAAAATCCAAGTCGAAGACGAGGATTTTCACAACTGCACTTTTTGTTGAAAAATATTTCTTCGCATCGTGTTTTTTCTATTTTTCTCACAGGAGAAATTAGATGCCCGAATGGTATTTGACAAGTCTACTACATGAGTGACATATTATTCTGCATGCATTATGTATAAGTCAAAGATTATATAGTATACTATACTCTATAATCTATGGTATAAGTATTAATTTGACAACAACTGTCTAGTTTTGCTTCGGGTAAACTCGGAGAAGCTACTGACAGCTGCTGCCATACAGTTTTTCCATGAAAAAACCATTCGTTATGCAAAATTGCGAGTTTCTGATTGGTAGAAATCAAGACGAGGGAAACATTCAGGATAAATTTCACACGATGCCATCTCGCTGAGTGATTAAACTGACCATAAGTAAACAACACAAAAGACCTAAATGACAAATATCCGTAATCGAGAATCTTGAAAGTCCAGTATTAATAAAACCTAACTGCACCTTGCACGGTTAACAAACAAAATAAAGGATCATTCTCACGATACTATCCAATTATGTCCTCATATAAAGTGATTCTAACAAAAGATTCGGACGAATGACAAAATACCGTATTTAAAGAGCTTGCAATACCAGTATCCGAAATTTACAACAACTGGTGCGAAACAATTTACATACACACCAATTTAATCAAAACACAACAAAAGCTGCAATATAAACCTGAAATTAAGGAGGCAAACAACAATTCTTCTACTTCAAGCGACAACAATATTGAACGCACGAAAAAGTCTAACAGTAAACAGGCACTTATCTGAACTATGACTTCAATACAAATGTAAAAGAGTATAATAAAGCACACGTAGTTGCTTCACGCCCTGTACGTATTTGTGTTACTGAAGAAATAAATCAGCTCCTCAGACTGATGGTAATGTTGGTATTCTTGTCACGGTTTCTTGTCCGTTTTCATTAGTGCTGATTGGTATTACTGGAGAGTAGCGATTTTTTAGAAAATTGGAGCCATTAGCGGAATTTTTGCAGCAGAAAATTGGAGGTTGATGAGGAATCTATGTTCTGAATAGAATAGATCCTAAAATGTTGCGAAGAAAGTTGTTTCATTGGCAAATTATGATGGTGTAAAAGTACCACTGCGACTTGTGTTCGATTGATGAATTGGCTTAAATTTGTCAATACAGTGGTGTCATATTTTATACATAATCATGAAAAATCAGAGAAAAAAACTGGTGTTGAGTCAGGAATGGTAGAAAAGATTTATTTTTGGTGAAATCTAATCGATTTTTCAAGATTTGATATACAACTTTCTTTTCGGGTTGGAGTTACAAACATATCGACATACCCCAAAAAAATATCAGAGTAGCACTGGCATGGATTCATTATTTTGCGAAATATTGTTCATAAGGCATGTTCAAATATATGCAACAAAATTTTAAAAAAAATTCTTGAAGAAAATGAAGGAGACAACTTTTTTTATTTTTTTGAAATGCGTCCTCATTTCTGAGTAACGTACCTGGTTTTTCACTATAATTTGAACCTCCCTTTAATTTTGTTACGAACGGAGATACAAAAAATGTTTCATATGAAAGTTTCACGAAATCAACTGAGGTTTTTTCATATGAGTCCAGAAACTGAAATATATACAGGGCGACCAACATATTGATGGCAACCTCATTTTTTCAAATGGAACACCCTGTATATTTTTCCATATTTGGTTAGTTCTTTTTTCCCTGATTTCGAATATGTAACATACGTTGATCTATCTTTCTTATTCTGGGCACCACAGAGTTTCATAGTTCAATAACCATCTGGCATAGCGTTTTGGAAGTTCGTGAATATTTAGTTTTCAATTTGATCTTTGGATTGGTAATAGCGCACCCATTTTATGGCCACCACAGAGTTCCTGAAAAAATATTTCCTTCAGCAATAATGACAATCAATGAAAGCGAAGAATAATATTAATGATATAAAATCAACCAATATTAAATCCATAATTAGGAACTAATCTGTCAAAGCACAAAGAATAATAATGATATTATAATGATTAGAAACAAATTTTGAAGCGTTAATTTCTGACTTGAATCAGAGCCATAATAATGCTATCCAAAATAGTCTAAACAACTTTATGAACTATGTGTATTGAATGAAGGTGGTCATTTTGAGCAATTTCTTTAGTTGATGTTATTCTTACCATACTACCATAGTTGATCATTTTTCATTGGTTAGGTAATTGTTAAGTATTCATTCTAAAATAATACTTTTAAGTAGATTCTTTGTATATAAAGAATTTCGTTGGTATTTCACATATTTTTTTATACGGTATCATCATTTCAAAACTTTGTAAATCTAAAAATTGAAGAAACACATCCACATACGCATTTATATTCGAGATCAGGAGGAAATAGCCTATCAAAAAAGGAAGAATATACAGGACAGGGTGTCCTATTTGAAAAAATAAAATTGTATTCAATCTTGTTCACCCTGTATATCTTCCCATTGACGTTGTTATGGTTCTTAAAATTTGAAACTATGTGGTTCTCAGAATAAAAGAGATAGACCAACATATGTTACATATTCGAAATCAGGGGAAAAGAGCTAGCTAAACATGGAAAAATATACAGGGTGTTCCATTTGAAAAAATTAAGTTGCTGTCAATATGTTAGCCACCCTGTAATGATTTCAGTTTCTGGACTCATATCAAAAAACCTCAGTTGATTTCGTGAAACTTTTATACGAAACATTTTTTTGTATCTCCTTTAGTACCAAAGTTAAAGGGGGGTCAAATTATAGTGAAAAACCCGGTACCTCTGAATTTGGCACTCCACATTTTTTTTGTCACTATTTCAGAACAAATTGCAAAAATATTTACACTGTTTATTATCTATTGTTTATTACGTGACAATGCCGACGTTTCGATACAAATACGTGTCTTTCTCAAGACTATTTACGATAAAACAATATTCTACGCTTTTCTATGAACATTTAGACATTTTCAAAACAAAACTACTTGAGTTCAAAAAGTCATAAATTTTTTTCAGAATAAAATGAGTGATCCATCTAAAATCCTTAGGAGTGCAATACGATAATACAATATAGTACGCTTTTGTGAAAACATTAAGACATTTTCAGGAATTCAAAAATCTTGGAGAGCAGGTAAACAATTCAAACATATAAGAAACTGATAAGATAAATGTTTGCTTTGTGCACCTGCTCTGCAAGATTTTTGAATTCCTGAAAATGTCTTAATGTTTTTGAAAAGTGTACAATATTGTTTTATCCTAATTACCTCCCCCTAAGGATTTTTAGATCGCTCATTTTATTCTGAAAATAAAAATTTATGACTTTTTGGAACTCAACTAGTTTGTTTCACCTTTTTCTGGAAGAACCCCTTTAATTCTCGAGCCAATTAGCTAGAAACGCTTTCGACTTCAACACATCAAGGCAAAGTTTCAAATAAAAAAAATTTCTCTAGAAATAAACTCTAAATTGAGAAAAAACAATGATCTATAATTTTGATAGGAAGACTGGAATCCTACATTCCAAAATGAGTTTTCCATCCTTTTGAATGGTCAGTTAACAAAGAAGGATTCAAACCTGACTCATTAACCCATGAATTTACAATTTCAGGCAATTTTTCATAACTTTATTGACCTAATCCATTTGTTCAATTTTAGACAAGAAATTTTCTTTCACAATAAGTATAATAAAACTGTCATATACTTTGGGACGACATTAAATAGAGAGAAAATTTCCAGAAATGGATTCATAATTGGAAATGTTATAAAACTCAACAAGAAAATGAATCTTTCAACTACGTCCGATAGAAAATGATGAATAATTCTGACAAAAACTGATTTCAGTAACGAGGGGTTGAACGAACAAAACCTCCAATTATAAGTATAACATCCTACCACTCGAAACCAATTTCATATTCGCAAATTATATACCTCAACACAGCATTTGACCACCACGAAAAGTGAAAAACACCGACATCTCAAGAAAAAAATTCCTCGCAATTTACATATATTAGTCATACAACAAGAACCATAAATATATGAATTTTCCAGCTCCATTTCCACTCGTACCATCCAGGACAAGGAACTATCATTTATGCATTCACTTTCCGCATAATTCTCGAATAAATTTCAACCCCTCCCAACCCCAAGTCATGACTTATTAATACACCAATCGGATATGATATTTGTCTGAATCTATATTTAATGCTTTCATTTGGAACTTGCGATTTTGTCGAGGGTTAGAAAACGGAAAGGGGTGCGCGACAACCCTGCCTGAGGGGTAGGAAATCCAATAGAATATAGCGAGCTGACTTGGACAGATTCAATTTCAGGTGGAAACGTATTCAGAACACCAGGTGAAATGGAATTTTTTTCATTTCAACATGATGTCGAATTTATGGCCTTCGATACGGAGCTCGTAGAATGGGTGTCCATGTTTTTTCTGGTTTCCAATTATGCAGATTTACGTCGAGATTAGGTTATCAAAGTTTAATAGTGGTTTTGGACTGGGAAAAATATATGGTGCAGAAAAGACTTCTGAAACTCGGAGAACTCGTACAGAAATATTCTCTTTCGATTATACAATGTGCCCCAGAAGAAATTTCATCTTCGTTCCACTTAATTCGTGAACACAACGCATTGAGGTTGTCCCAAACCTGCTCAATCATATTAAGATCTGGACTTCTTGCTGGCCATTCCATTCGAGAGACTTCAACATCTTTAAGGTACTCCTGAACGATGCGCGCACGAAGGGGTCTGGCATTATCGTCCATAAAATGAAATTTTCACCAATGTATGGGGCAAATGGCACTACATGCTCTTCAAGAATGTTCCTTATATACCTATCAGCACTCATAGCTCCATTATCAAAGACCACTAGGTCTATGCGAGCAGTTAAAGATATTCCACTCCATACCCTAATCGATCCTCCCCCGAAACCAGTAGTATTCAGGAAATTGCACTGAGCATATCTTTCATGTGGACGTCTGTATACAAGGGAACGTCGATCACAATGGTAGAGGCAGATTCTAGACTCATCTGTGAAGAAAACTCTTTCCCAATTAGCCTCTTCCCAATGGATATGCTCTCTCGCAAAATCCAAACGAACCCTTCGATGGGCTGTGGTAAAAGCTGGGCCTCTTGCCGCGACACAAGGCCTTAATCATATTATCTGAGCCGATTTCTTATTGTCTGAGTGCTAATTTGCACTCCATGAGTTTGCTCGAGCTGATTTTGAAGGAGGCGAGCGGTTGCAAACCGTTGTCTCAACGAAGAGACTCTCAAGTAACGTTCTTCAATGGCAGTTGTTGCCCGAGGTCTACCCAGTCCTGGTCTTCGGACATTCATACCTGTCTTCCTGAATGGCTGCAACATTCTGGACATTCTGAAAACTCCAAACCTTTCTACAGTTCTTGTGTATGTCCACCCTTCTCGCAAAACTACCGCTGGGCACATTCCTTTTGTCGATCGAGTGTAGAAAATCAAACGAAAGAAAAAACTATTGATCACTTGAATTGCTCGAAAAGAACTGATTTCAGAATAGAGCCAATACATTCAAAATCTGATAATCTCATCTTTTTTATTCCTGCTGGGAAAAAACATCTGTATTGAAGAAAAACGTTGAAAGTGGATAACATATACATGCATAATTCTGATAAAAATAATTATCGTTGAGAACACCTTCAATTGTAGAATAAATTTGAGTTTTCCATAATGTGTGTAAATTTTTTTGTGCAGTGTATTTGTATGATCTATGTTAAAAATATTCCAATTAAAATTAATATAGTATTTTCCTCCAATACAAGCATCACCCTGAATCCCCATGACGTAACATTGTTATCAATTATCATTGGGGTATTACTATCACATACGGTTAACAAGTTATGTTCCAGTTCTCATTTTACTTGATCAGCTGTCGAAACACTTAAAATATATTCCATGTCCATCCTCATCCTTGATAATAATTTTCCCATATCAACAACAAAACGCTCAATGAAGCAACCATTAAGCACATCCCACACGATTCCGCTCTATATCCATATTTTGACAATAAATAACGTAACCATACGAAGCCATTCAACAGCATCGACCCGTTCCCAATCATGGTGCCATCCCCTAATGGTCATTTATCCCTCACACGTGTGTAGAATCGCACTTACATGTCGCAGAAATCCTTATCCCACAAGCTTCAAGCCGGCACGCTTCCTAACAAAGGCAGTTCCTGTTCCCCATGAGAGAATCGACCATTCAATTCATTGATCCGGCGGTGTAGCTGGTTCTATGGTAAATCGTGAACCAGAGAGCTAATCGAATATCCGATGGTCGTCACAGATGGGAGGCTACAACTTGTAAAAGGTACGATTGGAGTTGGTCATGTGTGACAAAGTGAAACTGTGTGAACCGATCGGACTCTTTGGTTCTTTGGGTTGTAGTGAGATGTTTAGAAGTGATGGGGAAATCGCTTATACGTGGAAAAATGTCAAGTCTGACTGTGATAAAATCAGCAATTAGCCCTCTTACCTCTTAGATATTACCCTTGTAGTATGTGTCAGTACACACAGCCTGTATAATTACCATACGTGAGACGGCAAGGCCGGTTCAACCTCGCATCATCTTAAAATGTTATTGAAATAACGCGTAGCGTAATCTTTGAATGTATAACCATTGACGACTATGTTTATTATTAAGAATAAACACTAACGATTGGATTGTATAAATAAACAAGTATCATTTGTTTAGAGGAGAGTCCGATTACATGTTACTATGGTCATTCAGTGAAATGTCCAATTAATTAAACACCTTTGATGAGTCTAAGTGTCAGTTGCAGGAACGTCCATTAAAATTTAAAGGTCCATTAAACTCTTAATCCTCCATTATTACAAGGAACTAATGGAGGATTAAGGGTTTAATGGACCTTTAAATTTTAATGGACGTTCCTGCAACTGAGCGTAAGTGTATCATTCCACCATCCCTCTATGGAATAGGCGATTGGCCGAACCTACCCTAGTTGGGTACATTACACCCTGTTTAAATTCGTTTCGGAAAACTTCATTTATAGTCGCTAATTTTCTAGTGTCGCTCACATCGTTTTTATGTTTGGATGATGTATTGAAAAATTCTTAGCTTACTTTAGAACAAAACAAAATTTCAATGTCAAAATATTTCATTACTCAACATATTCTCCTCTTAATTTGATATGTTTATTTCAGCAAACCTGTAACGTCTTTAAATCTTTAAAAAAAGTTTCTTCTTGCTCTGCAAACCAGACATCACAGCTTTTATTACTTGCCCGTTTGAGGAAAATTTACGACATTTTGAACTTTTTTCAGTTGGGGAAAAAGATGATAGTCGGGCGGAGCTAAATCTGGTGAATAAGGCGGTTGTTCTTATAATTCTGAACCTTAATCACAATTTTTTTGGATGGCAACAGGAGATTTACACCTTTGAATAGATATCTTCTGTCTTTTCACTTTAATTTTTTTCTGTAGAGTGGACAGTAATGTCGAATAATGATCCTCAGTTATTGTTTTACCTTCATACAAAATATCAATCATGATTCCAGCAGATTTTTGGACAATGCAACTTCTTAGGTCTTGCTTGTGAAACCAGAGTGTCGCCATTCCATCGATTATTGCTATGTTTCTGGATCTTAGAAATGTATGTCTCATCCATAGTAACAATTCGGCTTAAGGTTGACGCTCACTTGGACGAGACGAAGCAAAGAGATGTTTTCCGCAGGAACGATTTGCACTGAATCAAATGGGTAGACGCTCACTTGGAAGGCGCGAAGCGAAGATCAGAATCGATTAATTCAGTGCAAATAGTGCCTGCGGAAAACAACTCTTCGCTTCGTCTCGTCTCGTCTCGTCCAAGTGAGCGTCAACCTTTAAGAAGTCAACATCGTTTTCAAATTGAGTACAGATCGAACATAGAACGCGATGTTTTTACCCTTGCACGCTTCTGGCCAACACTCAAACATTAGGGGATCTACTTCTTATTCTTTTCTTATTCTTATTTTCTTATATCCAAATTGACGTGAAACTATATGATGAACGCGTTTTTATAAAATATTCAGTGCTTCAGATATTTGTTTCAGCCTAATTCGACGGTCTGATAAAATCATGTCAAGAACTGCATCGATATTTTCGGGAACTGTCACAGAAAATAGCCTTCTCGATCGCTCATCATGTTTAGTGGAAAATTTACCTCTTTTGTAGTTTGCTGTCCATTTTTCTGGGTCGCATACGAAGGACATTGACCACCTCAAGGGTATTAAGCATATCTACGGAAATTGGCTCACCTTTTAACCTTTTTAAATACAGGTACTTGGTGATGGTTCGATACTCCAATAAATCGATTTTTAAAATAAAGATGATCGTCTTTTTTAGCGCTCGGGCTATATGCTATATCGTTTTGCCCAAATGTCTGTAAATTTCTAATTTCGGGCCGAAATGGTCTCAAACGATAAGTTTCGACTCTCTGATGCCGAAGGGATTGTCCTAGAGACTTGAAATTTTCAGAGTGAGTTCTGTTCCCAAAAGGTTCGATTGAGTTCGTTAACCAGCCAAATCGTAAATGGTATTAAATGAAATATGGTCATCCAAATTTTATCCTCAAATAAAACGAAACCCATCGAAATGAAATGTTGGCCTTTTATGCAAGATGCTCATAATAAGCTTCATGCAAAATAGAAAACTCAATTGGAATATTGAAAGGAAGAAACTTCATATTTCCATTAAAAAATATCCGACTCTAAGGAATTATTGTATAAATAACGATTGATACACTGAATGTTCATGCAGAATTTTGTGGCCATAGTGTTAACAGAATCATATAAAATTCAATTGAAATATTGAAAAGAAGAATCCTTATATTTCCAGAACAGAATAACCGATTCAAGTGAAATTTATTTTGTGAATCAAGACTGATATACTGAATGTTCATGCAAAATTTCAATAGGATCGCATCAACACAACCATAGCATTTAATTTTGTAATTGTTGATTTTTTACATATTTCTTTTTCGAATAATTTCCAGAATGTAATTCCGATTGTGCTGAGATTTTGCATTCATATATTTGATATTGATCTCAAACACCACTTAAAATTTCGAGGTAAGAGTCTTATTGCTCCACCAAAGAACGAACGCTTAAAAGTTCCAAAGCTTTAAATTCAATTAAATTGTGTTTGCGTAACCCTCGCTTACTTTTTTTGACGTCAAACTTTACACTGCCACTTCCGATAAATTATTGTTCGTTGCTATGTCATCTCAATATTTCGTTTATGCGTGGCACTGGTCTAGGCTAACTAGATGTCAGTACATCATCGTAAGTATAATCTAAATTTCTTCTTCATCTTTCCGCAAGGGAATCAAAGGCACATAGATAATTTACAAGGAAGCTCCTCATCCAAGAACTAAGAGAAATTCCGATGAAAAGAAAGCAGAACAGCTCAACTCCACCACTGCAATTCTTTATTAGAACCCTGCAACATCTTTGACGATTCCGTTTCTGATCATTCAGTCCTCTCATGGGTATCGGACCAACTGATTCCAGACAACCCACTTGATTATACCTTATCGAAATTCTACATAACCCCGAGGGTTGCTAGGAAGAGGGGGAGAGAACAAGGGGAAAACGATTATCTAAAAGAGATTGATTCTCTCTTCTCTTAGTTTGTACGAATCGATAAATGGTTGACAGGTGATTGCCGACTCTAGATTATTATGGCTTAGAAATGTCGAATTGTTTGGAGTTAGGTTGGTATAATTGGAGGTACGTGAAGTCATGGACGTGATGGTTAGATGTATCTTGTCGAGGTGGTACTTCTTCTGTGGCGAGAAGAGATATCTTCAAGTTTTTGAATGCTTATGACTTTTGTATTGTTTATTGATTCATGTGAAGAGTTAAACAGCAATATAATTCTTGAGTTGCTGGCTTGATTGATAGAAGTGACAGTTTTTTATACAAAATTGAACTCAATCTTCAAAATTGATGGAATTTTAAGAATATTCCAGAACAAGTGATCTAGAGAACAGCAAAAGTTTTCTCGTCATTGATTACAATAAAAAGTTGACAAAAAAAGAAAAGATGAACGAAGAAAGTTTAGTCAGAAATGAAATATATTTATTATTTTGAATTCAGAGCTAACAAAATACAATAAATTAAACAAAAAACTCCCTAGCTGTGGTTAGTGCAAAACGGGGTACCATACTAGTCTGCGTATGATACCAGAGCTTAGGGAAAAACCTCAGTAGAAAAAACCCTTTCTCGCCGTTTTAACAAAATTGAAACTTAAAAACTGTTCAGATAAATGCCTTGAATATTCAGATACAAAATACTTAATTATTGCTCTTTGGCCACGTGGGTGTTTTTAAACCAAGACTGGACTTCCAAGTGATGATTTTTCGAATATTCTGTTCTTCAAAGATCGATTCTCTCTTCTTTTCTTAGTTTGTACGAATCGATAAATGGTTGACAGGTGATTGCCTACTCTAGATTATTATGGCTTAGAAATGTCGAATTGTTATAATTGGAATACCTACGTGAAGTCACGAACGTGATGGTTAGATACCTATATCTTAGCATTCTTCTATGGCGAGAAGAGATATCTTCAAGGTTCTGAATGCTTATGGCGTTTGATCTGGCTATCGAGTCGTGTGAAGAATTGAATCGCAATAAAATTTATAAGTTGGTTGCTTGATTGACAGAGGCGATAGTGTTTTGTACGAATTGAACTGAATGGTTTACTTTGAAGAAATTTTAGAAAGACTTAGAAATGACTGATTGAAAGAATAGAAGATTTATCTCGTTATGGATTTCAATTATAAAAAAGATTAAAACTAAAGAAAAATTTTAAAAAAGCCCCGTGCAGGTGCTTTTGAGCGCTCGTTCATTGGTGAAACAATAATGCTATTACCTTAAAATTTTGTATATCACTATGATTCGGATGATGCGATCCTTTTTAACTTTTGTATCACTCGAATTGGATATCTTGGTATGGAAATATTGAGATTCTTATTTTCAATATTCCAGTTGAACTTTTTATGGCTTAGATGATGCAATCTTCTTGAAATTTGCATGAACATTCAGTATATCAATCTTCATTCACAAAATAAATTCACTCGAAGTGGATATCTTGTTATGGAAATATAGAGATTCTTATATTCAATATTCCAATTGAATTTTCTATGGCTTAGACGAAGCAATCTTCTTGAAATTTTGCATGAACATTCAGTATATCAATCTTCATCCACAAAATAAATTTTACTCGAATGGATACCTTGTTATGGAAATATAAAGATTCATTTTTTCGATATTCCAATTGAATTTCTATGGTTGTGTTAATAATATGGCCACAAAATTTACTTAAGGCTTATTATAAGCATTTTGCCTGTGGCCACAAAATTTCGATTGGATTCGTTTTGTCTGAAAATTTGGGGAACAAATTTTTTGAATTGCAATATTTTATGGAACACCCTGTACGATTTGGCTAGTTAACGAACTTGACCACGTCATTCGGGAATCGAACTCACCCTGAAAATCTCGAGTCTGTTGAACAATCCCTTCGAAAGTTATCGTGCTCACGGCCGGACGGCCCTACGGACATAATTGAATTTGACCACGGATTCGTCATCAGGGAGTCGAGCCCTATCGTTTGAGACATTTTCGATTCTCAATTCGAAAATACAGGCATTCGGGCAAAACGATATAGCACCCGTTTAAGTAAAACGATATAGCACCCGTTTAAGTAAAACGAGTTCCAAAATTGAGGTGCCCCTGAATTTTTTCTAGAATCTCCTATTGAGGTTTGTTGCATATATTTCAGGACACATGTAAATGGTTCTAATAGAATGAGTCCCTTTGTGTGGCAGGTGTTTATAAAATTAAGTCCTAGTGAACACCTTCATCATCTAATGAACACATTGGATCGAAAATCCTGAACTTTCCTCATTGAATCCAAATTCATCCAATTTTTTCCCTTTCGATATCACTGTGTGCTTAAAATAACCCCTAGTTCTTCTCTATCTCAATTTATTCCCCCTTCTGCGATTACATTCATTGGACATGTGTTCAAGGTCTAAATACAGGGGGTGCACACTAAATTACAAGGGATTATAGGAAGATAATAGCGCAAGAACAGTGAGTTATTTTATATCCGTCGGTCTGGATCAATCATGTTCGAGAAGATTTGGCTGGTATTAGTCTTCACTATAGAATTTACACTGGTAAT